>CAUHTR010001785.1:0-70519 GCA_959609185.1 Schmidtea polychroa | reverse complement strand
CCACATTTCTGCCTCTGCTGTCACCCAGAATAGTTTAAACAATAGTAATAAGTAATAGCCCGCCTCGAGCTTATCTATATGCATTATCTGTTTTTGGTCTTCTCTCATTTTCATAGTGATAAGATAATGGGCCCATAATTTCCTTCTGTTTACTTCTCTCTTTGTTTACCCAACTCGGGATTTCTTTCTACACGCTAATTATTTAATTAATCTATTTCGTTTTCTTGTTTTTTTAACCATTATGCACTCTTGGTACACTTCCTGACATTTTCTGATAATTCCGTTATCACCATGTTATTCCTCTCTACTTGTTCCACTTATGACCAATTTCACAGATTTTAATTCGAATATTTGAATCTTTTATCGATTTTTCACAATTCACATTTTTGTGCTTTTCACCTATAATGATACACCTTCTCAAACCTTTGTTCTCTTTTTATTTCTTTGAACTATCGATCCTCTCTCTGACCAGATTTTCACATCTTTCTTTCTTTTCATTATAAATATAATTTAATTTTAATTTTAATTGTTTTATAACCTCAACAGATTATTATATGAAAGAATAAATGAGCTATAAATTTTTTAATTTTAATTTGTATTTTGTATTTCTTTTTAAACTTGTTGCTCAACATATTTATTATATTTAATTTTATAAATATTTTTATTAATTTCATTTATTATTTTTTTGATTCTTCAATTTCTTGAGGTGAAAGAATTTCATTTTCCAAAGCTTTAACTTGATATAAATATAACTTGTTTATCCCTAAAGATAATTGAAAAAGGCAGTGCCGAAAATTCGTGAGTATCAAAAAACATCGATATATTACTGATTTATAGTCTTCAAGCTCTCTTTTTAATAAATTATAATAATGATTAAAATTTTAATGAATTGATAAATTCTTTAAAAATATTTATTAATAAATTTATACTTACATTAGATTGGTAAACATTTGTTTGAATAATATATATTGTAAATTTTCATCTATTATCATAATTTTCACATAAATTTCATTATATAGAATTATCAAATATGCCTCGTACGATTGAAGATGAAATGAAATTTCTTGAGAAAATAGATAAAAACACTTGGAAAATTAAGAAGGGCTTTGTTCCAAATATGAATGTGTGATTTATAAATAATAATTATACATTTTTTAAAAATTCGATTAAGGTTGAAGGAATTTTTTACGTTAATAAACGCTTGGAAGATTTAATGTTTGAAGAACTTCGCACTTATTGTAAGTTTGGTGGATTTGGTGGATTTCTACCTGGAATGAAACAAATTGCTAATGTGGCTGCATTACCAGGAATCGTTCATGTAGTTTTTTCTCATTAATTGTAATATGAAATTAGAATTTTTAGCGTTCTATTGGCCTTCCTGATATTCATTCAGGGTATGGATTTGCAATTGGGAATATGGCTGCATTCGACATGAGTAATCCCGACAGCATTGTCAGTCCCGGCGGAGTAGGATTCGATATCAATTGTGGTGTGCGGTTGTTGCGGACAAACCTTTTTGAGAAAGATGTTGAACCTGTCAAAGAACAATTAACCCAATCGATTTTTGATCACATTCCTGTTGGAGTAGGCTCTAAAGGAATTATTCCAGTGGATGCACAAACTCTTGATGAAGTTCTGGAAATGGGTGTTGACTGGTCTCTTAGAGAAGGTCGGTAGATGATGGGTGCTTTTTATTACACAATTTAACAATATTCTATTAATAACTGACCCAATATAATTGCATTTGTTTATCAAATGGCAGCCTATCAATTTTTGATGATTATTTATGACTATCTGGAAATTTATTTTTAGGTTCCTCTGGTTGTATTAGTTATTGTTAATTAATCCTAATTTACTACTATTTTAACTTAATATATTTAAAATTGTAAATTATTAACGTATATTTTGGATTAATTTTTTCCCCAAATTGATGGGTTATATATATTAAATTATATATTATATCATTTTAATAGGTCGGCTTATACGCGGGTCATCTATTTTTGACATTTTAATCAACCGAATTTGGGGGGGTCTAATATATAAAGATGAAAGTTTGTTACTCATAGAATTCCCCACCGTTGGACCTAAGGTGCTGAAATTCTGCACTTGACTCGGGACAGGTCATAGGCTATGCTTCAACCACAGGGGACCACCCCTAGGGTACCATAACCCTACTCAGGGTCACCTTGATTTACTACAGTAGATACCCCCATAGATACGCATTAACATTTTTCAAATTTTTAAAGTGCTATTATACTTAGTTTTAAATTCCATCTATACATTGCACTACTGAAAATTGCATCAGAACTCGGCCTCATATCGTAAAATTTGGTCCCCAAAAGCAACCGAATTTTTTTTTATAAATTATTATTTTTTAATGAATGAATTGAAATAAATTTATTTATTTTGAATATGTTTACTATTTTTTAAATCGTGCAACGCCGGGTACCCCAGCTAGAATATGAAAGAATGCCTCCTTTGATAAATAGCTATAATTTCTTGCTTGGGATCGATTTCTACCCGCCCTCCGCCAGAAATGAATTGAACATCAAGGGAATATTCCTGGATCGAGTCAATAGATCTTTGGTTATTGCTCTTTCTAATCTTTTCTCAATTAAACTGTGGCAATCAATATTTAATCTTCACTTTGTTTTGACAGTAACTGTGATTATTACGTGTTTTTGCTACTTCGCGCTTTGTAGGAAAAATAATGTCTAATTTTATTTTTGAGATAGAACTCGAAACCGAATCCTTCTTATGTGTCTTTGTCGTTAATTGTCTTGATTTTCCTCAATTTAACGGTTTAATTCAATCCAAGGTCTGTCAATGGTCATAATTTATCAGTAATGAATTTTCAACAATGTGTTTAATTATATTCATATGAGAAATTCGATTCAGGATACGCTTGGGCAGAAGACAAAGAGCATTGTGAGGAGTACGGTCGAATGTTACAGGCTGATCCGAGCAAATTGAGTGTAAAAGTAAAAAAGCGCGGTCTACCTCAGTTGGGTACATTGGGCGGCGGTAATCATTATGCCGAGATTCAAGTGGTAGATGAAATATTTGACAAATATGCTGCAAAAACTATGGGTATCGATGAAATTGGCCAAGTTTGCGTTATGCTTCATTGTGGTAGTCGGGGTCTTGGTCATCAAGTTGCATCTGATGCCTTGGTTGCTATGGATAAAGCTATGAAACGCGACAACATCGAAGTCAACGACAGACAGTTGTCGTGTGCAAAAATCAACTCCGTTGAAGGCCAGGATTACCTCAAAGGAATGGCGTGCGCTGCGAATTACGCTTGGGTCAATCGATCATCACTGACATTCTTGGCGCGTCAAGCATTTTCGAAAATGTTCCAGTCGACACCAGACGATCTGGATATGCATTTAATTTACGATGTTTCACACAATATTGCCAAAGTCGAGGAACACTTTGTTGATGGGAAACTCAAAACACTATTGGTGCATAGAAAAGGAAGCACGAGAGCGTTTCCCCCTCATCATCCTTTGATCCCGGTTGATTACCAGACGATTGGTCAGCCGGTACTGATCGGTGGTACCATGGGCACCTGTAGTTATGTGTTGACGGGAACAGAGAAAAGCATGACCGAAACATTCGGATCGACTTGTCACGGTGCCGTAAGTGATTATCTGAATTTCCCTCATACAGATCATTATTTATTAAACTATAAATAATTTTCAGAATTTCGTATATTTTTCTAGCACTGTCGGTAGATACGCTTCATTTATGTTCCCTCGCAATTGATTTAGGATAATTTCTTTATAGGCTATAAATCAATATTAACTTTAATTTTATTGGATAAATATTTAATTTCAGAAAGAAATATTGATGGATATTGATGGACGGGCTGTGTTTGTTCTCTCTGTATTCAGCTAGTGTAGTTACAGCATCCAATGAATTTTCGGGATTTCGAATTCTTTGCTTGCATTTTCGATGGATAATATAGATATCCGTGTTGAATGTGACTGTAAAAGAAATGAAAATAGATCAATAGTGACAAGATAAAAGACGTTACTGATAGATTGCATATTTATCTTCATTTCTATTCAGTTTATTTGATAAATATTTAAGAGACATTGGAATAGCGAATATATATTTAAAATTCGAGTCAAAATAAGGAATTTTCGGTGCAGCCTTTTTCAAATGTTTTAAACCAATCTTAATTATCTACTTATATAGAAACATAAAATATTATTTTGCATGTTAAAATTAATTTTTTTGAATTTTTAAAAACATTTTTTTAATTAAATATTTATATCCAATGAAATTATTGCATTTGAATTTTCAGGATATTAATTGATAAATTGAAAAGGATTTATAAAAATAAGGGGAAAGGAAAATTGATCATTAGTGGAAAGATAAAAGATGTTACCGGTGGATTTAATATTTCTTTTCAGGATATTGATCAATATTTTTTCTTTTATTTTATTTATTTTCTTTTTTTTATATATTTGTCCAATCAAATTAATTTAAAATATAAAATAATATTTTTATGTGAATGTCATGAGATTGTTCTGATATCAGTAATTGATATATCGCTTTGTGCTTTGCTTGTTTGGGTTCCGAATCAATTGATAAAAATCGATTGAATTATTAGATATAATTGATTATGGTATTCCTGAACAAAGGTGTGAAACAGTATTATTGTGTAGGGTCGAGCGTTATCTCGTGCTAAATCGCGCAGAAATATCGATTACACAGATGTATTGAAAGAATTGCGTGAAAAAAATATCAGTATCCGAATGGCATCGCCTAAATTGGTGATGGAAGAATCTCCGGAATCCTACAAGAATGTCACGGATGTAGTTAATACATGTTTGATTATTTTTATAAATGGACTGCTTGTTTAACATTCGCTTTTCAGGCCACGATGCCGGCATCAGCAAGAAAGCAATTAAATTACGTCCTATCGGAGTTATAAAGGGTTGATATGATGATTTTGAATTTTTGGTTTATGAAATAAATCTTTCTATTATTTATTAAGTTTTTTTTAATATTCGATATTTGATTTTTAAAAAGTTTATAATGGAATGCTTGCCAAGGTATGCTGACTTTAAATTGTTGAGTTGAATTTTGAAAGTCGGTTTTCTCTGATTCTTCGTGTTCTTATTTAAACAAATAAATCGAAACCCAACACAGAATATCCTTATTAAGCTTCAATCAAAATTACAATGCGTCACTAGATTTGCACCTTTCCCTCCGATAAATATTATTCGCGAAGGTAGAAAACCCAAGGGGCAATCACCTTTTCTGGTACGAAAGTTAAAATTGCTTTCAATCACTAGATTTTGATTTCTGATCACAGTCTGACTTATTCACTCGATTTCTCTCTTGTTTCTTCGACCAATTGGTGGCTTGTTTGTTTTTGAACTCTCTTTTTATATTTTTTTCTGATAGGGTAATTATCTACACAATTTAGGATTATTGCAAATAATTATCTTTCGGGAATCTTGGGTAAATAGTTTAAGGGTTGTTAACTTATTTTAATTTGTTTGGCCCGGATTGGCGCTCGCGTGAGTTCGATTTCCTATCTAATTAGTCGAATCTCAATGCGCTTCGGGCTCCCTTTAGCACTCGGGTTTCCCGTGGGCTCAGGCTTTCCATTACGGATTAATTAACTTTGTTATTTCGTGTGACCCCTTATTAAATTTTCATTATAATGTCTGAATTTGTCGTTCAACCATACCCGTTGAACGGATCTACATGAACTCTTCTTATCAGTAATTTTGCATATAGGTTGACCAGCAGCACTAGTTAGTGATAATGCAGACTCAGGTCTTTTCAACCTGATGTGTACATTTACTCCAGGAAGTAAATATTTCGACTGATCCATAAAATCGAGTATTAATGATGAGCACATGGTGAAAACCTTTGAGCCTTCAATCCACTTTTTCCTTTCATCATATGTATAATTATATGTATAATTATAATTAAAATTATAATTAATAATAGTTTATATTATTGCTTTGTGAATGTATGTATTATTACCGCGTTCAATCTTGATATTATTAAATCCAAGAACCGTATCTTTAGAAAGTGTATGAAACAAGAAATTGTTTGGTATCGCAGCATCTACATCACCCAAAGCCTTTTTATCTTTATATACAACCTTTATCTGAACAATTATTAAAGTATCGTTCTAATCAAAATGTTCAGTTTGATCAATAATATAAGTATATGTGAACATTTGTTGATGATGTTCAAGTATTACTGAATTACGTATACCATTTGATTTTTCCAGATATTTTAGCTTCTCTAATCCAAGTGAATTTGATAAAATTTTTAAATGTAACTTCACAAATATTATCATTCAAACTGAAGGGAAATAATAAATCTTTCACAATTTCCAAATTTTTAAATATGTGTAAACAATTGAACTTTAAATATTTAATAATAATAATTTAATGAACTTTTACTAAATTTGTATATAAAGATTAATATTTCATAGATCATTTTATAATGTGATCAAATATAAATTATAAAAGAAATTTCGATGTGTCAAAAATGACGTTCCAAACTGGAAAACCTCAGCAAATTGTTGATAGAAGCGGGAAATATTCGATAATATTTTTCAAATCCATTAAATGCAGAATAATGGGATGCAAAAAAGTTTTGGATGTTAATAAGTTACAATATCAAATAAATAACATTAAAATTCGATCAATTACGGTTACTATTGATATGGGACGTAGTATCAATCTATACAACTTGTCAAGAAAATGTCACTATTTGTTTGAACCAGAATTATTTCCTGCTTTGAGACTTCTAAAATATAATTCCATATGTGTTAACGTGTTTCCTAGTGGTAAAGTAGTTGTACTAGTGTTGAGAAATTTAGAATACAAAGATTTTGTTACTAACATTCAAAATGAAATCATTTTATTGGCCAATATCTGATTGGTTGATATTTGTTTTAAAAACATGTTTATTTATTTCATGTCAGTTTTTAAATTTAAAATATATCAACTTCTATTGGAAATGAAATCGAACATTATGGTAAATTTTAATTTATTATTTTCATTTTTAACATTTTATTTTCAGATGAATATGTTTCTGTTATTGTGGAGCGGTTTAAGTTCTACTATCCGGATTTGAACGACCTAATGAGAGACCGGCCAGCAACTATGATCCCCTACTTTATCTACAATCGCATCAGAGTATGGATTTATGATGTCATAAATCAATTCTTATGGGATGTCAAAATCTATGGAAACATCAACAATCTGGAACTGGAAGATCCATGCATCATCGGATGGAGTTGCTGTGTGGATCAGTACCAATGATTTGTTGAATGGGCTTTAGTGAAATCTATTATAAAATTTCATTTTTCTAAGATTGGAGATAGAGATTCTTAATAAATTTTCTTTGAATAAATTTTTAAATAAATTTTTATGATTAATTTCTTTGTTTTTGTTATATAGCAACAATCAGACTGATAATAATAATAATAATAATAATAATAATAATAATAATACTGTTATTATTACACATATAATAAAACATACAATAAATATAATAATATTCACATAAATATAGAAATAATTCAGAAATACAAAAGGAATGCATTATGCACCCAAATTAAATAAAGACAAACTACTTAAATCTGATTTGATAGTCAACATCTTTCGAATGTATAAAAACTCGTTACCATCTTATGTAGGTCATAATTCACAATGACCAAGAAAGATTCAATTTGAGCTGAAAATACTAGGACATTTATTTCTCACATGACCCCTTCGTTACACACATAACAAATTTTGTTTCTTGGTTTCTTGTCTTGGCATTGTATGCTAAAATGACCTTTTCTACTAAAGGAGTAACATAATTGTCGTTTCTATTTCATACACTGTCGACTAGTTTGCTCCACTTGAATACATTTCCAACAAGTAACCTCTCACTTATTGCAAAATTCAGCACCTTTTAGTTCAAATTGTCTCACTGATTCCTTTAGATTTCGGAATATGTTAAAATTAATTAATTTTTAATGAACTCTTGTTTTTAAGTCACTAACTTG
This sequence comes from Schmidtea polychroa, assembly GCA_959609185.1. Taxonomy (NCBI): domain Eukaryota; kingdom Metazoa; phylum Platyhelminthes; order Tricladida; family Dugesiidae; genus Schmidtea; species Schmidtea polychroa. Next base: position 62,481 of record CAUHTR010001785.1, on the reverse strand, counting down.
CTTTTCTTAGTCACCATAATTTTAACGACCAATTTTAAGGTGATATGTTTTAATATGTTTTATTTTATTAAAATATGTTTCAATCTGCTTCAGCTTGATTTTTCAAAGCTGAAAGCTTTGTTTTATTATTTAATTAATTTCTTATATGTTATTGCGTGTGTTATTTGATGTTTTTCATTTATTTTATCTTTAAGTGATTTGTACTGTGTCAGTGAGACACTTAAACACAGCTTTGCATTTTTGTGGGTTTAATCAAACGATATGCTTAGTTTTTGGATTAAATTTTATAAAGAACTTATATTGCTAAATAAAGCCATTTAAAGTATTTATTTCTTTTCACTCAATTTAGTTCCATCTTTTCTGATCTTAGCATTATTAAAACAAAAAAAATTTTTTAATTCTTTAAATTCTTCGAGGAATAATATTTAAAAACCAGTGAACAAAATACAATTGCAAGCTTTCTATTGGGTATATTTGTAATTTTATTGTTATCCATAAGTACCGGTTTTCTTCGAAAATAAGACCTTGTCATATGTATAGTAATTACTGTATTATAAACAATCCCTTCATTATTTTTCCTTTTTTTGAAATTAATATTTCGTCTTCAAAGATAAGACCACTGGTCTTATTTTCGAAGAGAACTGATAGTATGAAAAGTGATTTAGTCATTATTTCTAAATTAACCCTTTCTAAGGTGGTGGCAATATACTGTACACCATTTTAAACTAATAAAAATATCTAAGTGTAACGCTGTCAGTAATCATTTTTACTTTTGGTACAACTACTGACATATATTGAGCCCTAAAAGCCTATTTTGTTTTTTTTCTATGTTTTTATTTTTTTATGATCATTTGTAATTATATAATTATTATTGTTGAGGTCTCGATAATCGGGAACACTCAACTTACTGGTTCTTATATATATCAAAACAAAGACAATTGTATGTAATAAAATTTATTATAAATCAACAATTACCAAGTATAGAAAATTTGTAATGCTTCGACAATCCTTGTCAATAACTTTTCCTGAAATGCTTGTAAGGTTTTATGTGGATTGTTATATGTTGTGTATGCGTGTTATGTCTTAGTATGCTTGTCAATATGTGAATCTTTTTTGTACTGATTCGTTGATTAAATTATTCGAAGGATTAACCTTTGAATAAGAGTTCTCGCAGAATTTTTGGGCGAACAAAATGAATTTTGTATCGCTATTTATATTAATTTTTTTGATATAAAATCAAGAGTTAATACTTAAAATAATTTATTATTATTATAAAATTAAGATTTATTATTTTCAAGAATACTCAATTTATTTTCTATTACTATACATCAAGATTTATTATTTTCAAGAATACTTAAATTTATTTTCTATTACTATAAAATCAAGATTTATTATTTTCAAGAATACTTAAAATAATTCATTATTTTTATATATGTACTAAATAGGTTTAATTATTATTTTACAAATGACCCAAACGAACTCAATATCTAACACTACTTGAATTATTTCAAGTATTTCAAAAATGAATTTCTTTTTTATTTTTTTCAGCTGTTTAATAATAAAATGAGTTTCTTTTTTGTAAATATTTAATAACTAATTAATTTACCCTTTTATGAATGTGTATTAAATTAACAAGCTAATATATACAATAAACAAAATAGTCTAAGCATGTACAGACTTCCATAAACTAAAATAATAAAATAAAGAACAGTCCAATACATAAAAATACTAAGATAAAGAACATTCCGAATATATAATGAATTTTAGTTAACACCTAGATTGTTTATTCGATAGCACAGTAAATAATGGATTGTTAGTTGGGATAATATAGATTGTTTATTTGACTTGCTGGGTTGCTCTTAGGTTGTATTGAATTGGATTGTTGGGAATTTGATTGAACCATTGGGACTTTGTCTATTTCCTTTCCTCAGCGAATATATTCACCCTATATTTGTTCGGCCCCGTTCTATAGTATTTATTTAAGATAAATGTAGTGACGGGCCTTCCCTCGTCATCCAACATTCCTCCCTGGGCCGTTAAGATAATGTCCGCATTATCCTTTGTACTGCGTACCAGCTCGATTTCGCTGTCTTTTATCACCATCCTTGTTTTATTAAAACCCTTAGCCAATGCGAGATTCAATGTGTCGCCATCATTTATGCGTCTTCCAAAATGCCGGGTTAATTCCTTCTCCGTAATTTGTTCTCTTTCCTTGGGTATAATAAAATTAGGTTCTTCCTCGATTGCGATATCCGGCTCTGGTCCTAATTCGTCCATGTCCATGTTTTCCCCGTTGATTGAGAAATATTCCTCGTCTGAGTCGAGGTCGCATTCCATTAGTTTTCCTGGATGGAATTTTGGTTCTTGTAATTCCAGTTTGACTGTTGTAACCGGTTTGTGTACTTTCTCCTCTTCGATGAATATTACGTCGTCATCACTTTCCATTAATTCATCTTCGAAAGTTCTGCGTGTTTCATCTTTATTAAATTTCAATCCGATTTGCGATGGTTCCATATAAATATCTTCTTCATCGTCTGACATATCCTCTAGACCACTTTCTTTAATGGGATATAATTGATCTTTCATTTGTTGTTCACTGAAGGCTTCTGAGTCCCATTTAACGACTTCTTCCCATTGGTTTTCTACGATGGCATATATTACTTTGACGATCATTGTGGTTTGCCATGCTGGAAATGGTTCTGCTTCCCGTAGCATTCTATTTATGCGTTTATCCTTGTCCCATTTCTTATGATGCCTGATTACCTGGTATGCCAGGTTGGACAATTTTATCTTGTGCGGCGCGACGTTTCGGACATATGAGCACATGAATATGTCTTCTGACATTTCTCTAACTCCCATAACATTGTACAAATCTAATGTGAGAGCTTTGAGTTTTCCAATGATGTCGAATCCTACGACTATCTTTCCACAGAGTAACTGCTGGATTTCGACCAATGCCTCGTATTCATCCTTGTTTCCGAGAATATTATCTTTATTGGCCTTTGTCTTTTCTGGATAATAATGTAGGATTTTTGTTCTTGGTGTAATCTTTTCATCAAATATCGTTACGCCTTTAAAGTTCCGTATGCTGACCTCTACTGGCCTTAAGTTGTTGTTGATGTCGCATACTAGTTTAGCATCTACGAACGTTATTAAATGATGTCTCTCCGTCGTGGAAAATTCTCTGTGGGTAAATGACATCTTCTTCCTGATGAAATCTTCATGCATATAGATGTTTGACTTGATTAATTCCAACTGTTGAAATGGATTTGGTATAGTAGGTATGTATAATATTTCAATCGCTATGACACAAGGTAGGCTGTTCATTTGGACTATCAATTCATTGTAATCGTTTGGGACACTCCGATCATTTTTGATAGTTTTTATTGTTATGGTGCAATTGCTCGTAGTGATTATTGGTATTCTCTGCTGGCATATTGCTACCTCCGTTTTTGTGATGTGAAATAAAATTCTATGAGGTACTTTCTTTCCAGTTCTTGCAGCTTCTTCTGCATTGGGGAATCTGTCATACGCCCCGATTAATTCTCTTACCTTGACTCTTCTTGCTTCGTTGAATTTGATGAGATGCAATTCCCTTTCTTCTATCTCGATTTTCATATCATTGGGAATGCATACTTGATTGGGAAAACTTCTAATAGTGATAGGAGTACCATCTGTGCTGATCTTGTTTTGTAAGTTTTTATAGAAACTGTGGTAGTGTTTCTGTAACATTGGCACATATTGTTTTACTTTCTGAGTTTCAGGGTTTTGCTGAGGTCTTACTCTTTGAGAACGCATGTGGATTGACGTCTGTGGGTACATTGATTTGATTGTATGAAGATCGATTTGGTACTGGTGGTTAGTTATTTGCTGGTTTGATTGTTTAATTTGACTTTGATTCACTTGAGGATTGATTTGACTGATTTGAAGCGATTGCTTGATTTGATTCTTATTTATAGGGTAGTCGATTTGATTGGATTGATTTGATTGACTAATTCGATTTTGAGAGATTGACGGATTGAATCGATTAATTTGGTTTGATCTGTTGAATGGGCTTCTTATAACTACTCTAAAAACAAATAATAAATATCTATGCTTGTTGCGCATTTGAGGTTTGACCTTATACGCAGTTATACAAATATTAATATATATACTTTTATTATATATCATTGACCAATTTATGTAATTAAAATTTTTTAAGTTATTATACCAGTGTGGACAGAGTATATTGTCCAGGGATATATTTCTCCAAGTGAAAATGCCCTGGTGCTTCTTTGACCAGTCGGTGCCGATACCGCTGCCTTTTCCACTTGTACTTTTTATAAACTTGTACACTGGTGACAATTGCTAAAATCGCGAATGATACTACACTTGTAGCTATTACATAAAAAGGCCATTGTGGTTTACTTGCTTTCTTTTGAAAGACTTGTAATTCGTTCCAATTATTTATAACTATCGGTTTTCCTGTAGGTAATTTTATCAGTTTCCTATCAGACTGTCTTGGATTTTTCATTATTAATTTTTTATATATTTGTCTAACCGCTTTAAATGTCGTTTTCCTATACATGTTCGTTATCGTTTGTGATATAGGATGTGTGGGTGTTGAATTTATAGTAGTTGTTTTTCTGGTTGTTGATATCTTCTTTCTTTTTGGTTTTCTTATTCTAAGTCTGTTAATCTTTGTAGTTTTTATTCTTTTGCACCTTATCTGTGATGTGTCAATTAATGTATTCCATTGTGCACAAAGTGTGTACTTTGTGTTAGGTTGTAGATCTCTGAATTCGACACTATCTCCTCTTTCAAATTCGTTAGTTGATCTATTTTCAATTTTTTTCATAAGAGTGGGTATATTATCCCCAGTTTCTAGATACAGGTCTCTTATTGGTGATTTATTTAAGTTATACACTCTAATTTTGTATGGTGAAATGTTGATTAAAATATCTTCAGCCATGTATTCTACTGAGTGTATGTTCTCGTTTTCTACTTCAGCTGATTTACACAACCCTATAATTGTTAAAAATGTCACTGCCATCATCAGTGCTTTTTGTGATCGTAATCCATATTTGTGAGGTGGTTTTTCTACTAACTCTGTTTCTGCTAATTTGCATCTGTTAACATGTACTATTATAGGATCCTCATTTTTATGTTTTTGTAAATGCAGGTTTTCATGTACTACCTTTACTACCTCGTATGGTCCTTTAAATGGTCTTGCTAATTTAGTTGTTTTACCTTTACCTACTTGTGGAGACATAAGTCTAACCTTATCTCCCACTTTAAAATTATGAGGTTTGCTATTTTTATCGTAATCTGCCTTATATTGTTCTTGTCTAAATTTAACTTTTAAATTTGCAACTTTGTATACATCTTGTAGCCTCTCTTGCATTAATGTTACATAATCTGGTGTATCTAAATATTGTGATACTCGAGGTTCAAAAATTGTATCAATCGGTGTCGTAGGCTCTCTTAGGAACATTAAAAAATATGGTGAATATCCCGTTGTCTCGTTTGGTGTGATATTATGAATGTATGTGCACTGATTAACGTATTCATCCCAATCATTTTGGTTTTTTCCCACAAACACGGCTAATCTACTTAGTAATGTCCCATTGAATCTTTCCACTAAGCCATCAGTTTGAGGGTGGTATGCTGTTGTGTTGATTTTATGCATGTTAAATATGTTAGCTACTCTTTTTATAGTTTCACTCATGAAATTTTTCCCTTTATCTGTTAATAATTTTCTCGGTGTACCAATTTTAAAGATTATCTTTTCTACAAGTAGTTTGGCTACTGTTTCTGCTGTTTCATCTTTAGTGGGAAATGCCTCTGCCCATTTGGTGAAATAATCGCTAAAAACTAGTATGTGCTTATTCCCATTAATTGTTGTGGGTAGTTTACACAAAAAATCCATTGCGCACAGTTCCATTGGTGATGTTGTAGCTGGGATTGGATGCAAAGGTGCTTTAGTTTTTGTTCCTGTATTTTTTCTGGTTGCGCATATTGTGCATGCATTACACCATCTTTTGACATCTTTTTTTAAATCTTCCCAATAATATTTTTGCATCAACCTGCTTGCTGTTTTCCTACTTGATAAATGACCTCCTAAAGCACCATCGTGATATTGTAATAGAAGAATTTGTCTTAATCTTTGTGGTACTACTATTAATTGTTTACCGCTAAAATCCTCAATAACAACTAACTTCTTACAGATTTTATATTTTTGGTTAGTTCCCTTTTTTATTTCCTCTCTTATTTTGAAGAGTTCTGGATCTTTCATCTGTTCCTCATATATTTCTATTGGTTTTTCAGTTACTAATGCAAAAACTTCTAGTGCTCCTAACTCTGGAATTCGTGATAATGCATCTGCATTCTTGTTTATTCTGCCTGGTTTGTATACAATCTTTATGTGCATGTCTTGTATTTTCATTGCCCACTTTAACAATCTGCTAGATGTATCTTTATGTTTCCATAACCCTTCTAATGGTTTATGGTCTGTTCTAATCACTACCTCAGTTCCATATATGTATGGCTTGAATTGTTTTAATGCAAAAACTATAGCATAACATTCCTTCTCAATTGTTGAGTACCTAATCTGTGCTCCTTTTAATGTTTTGCTTGCATAAGCTATAACATAATCTTTATCCTTTTCTTCTTCTTGTCCTAAGACTGCCCCTACGGCCTTCCCGCTGGCGTCTGTCATGACAATAAACTGTTTTTTAAAGTCTGGGTATCTTAGTATTGGTGCTGTTATTAATTTTTCTTTTAGTTGATCAAAAGCTTTTTGATGTTCATCTTTCCATTTCTTTTGTGGTTTGTTAATTTTATCGTTAATTTCCTGCACTATTAACACTCCCTTACTCTCTCCCTTTGTTTTGACTCCTTTTGTTAATTCGATTAGTGGTGCTGCTATTTTTGCATAATCTTGTATGAATTTACGATAATATCCTGTGAGACCTAAAAACCCCTGTACTTGTTGTAATGTTTTTGGAACTGGAAATTTTTTAACTACTTCAATTTTATCGGGGTTAGGTATTATACCATCTACTGTAACTATATGTCCTAAAAATAATGCTGAAGGTTCTGCCCATTTACATTTATTAGGTTTTATTTTAATTCTTGCTTTTCTCAATCTCTGTAATACATTTGCTATATCTTTTAAGTGTTCCTCAAATGTTTTTGACGATATTAATATGTCATCCATATATACTGCGCAATGTTGTACATCTACTAGTACTGTATTCATTAAACGTTGAAACGTTGCTGGCGCATTAGTTAACCCAAACGGTAGCCTTGTATATTCATATAAACCATCCTCAATGACAAAAGCAGTTTTTTCCGCATCCCCCTCTTCCATTTGAATTTGCATGTAACCTTTATTTGCATCTGTTACTGTGAAATACTTAGTATCCCTAAGTTTATCATATTGTTCTTGTGCTCTCGGGAATGGGTAAGAATCTTTTACTGTTACATCATTTAATTTACGATAATCAATGCACATTCGAATTTCCCCGTCTTTCTTTTTAACCGGTACAATAGGTGATGCCCATTGTGAAAAACTTTGTTTTATTACGCCTGCCTCTTTTAATTCTTTAATTTGTCGTTTTATTTCCTCCCTCAGTTTATATGGTACACTATAGGGTCTCTGTTTTATTGGTCTAGCATTCCCTGTATCGATTACATGTTTGATAATGTCAGTATCTCCTAAATCAAATTCGTGTTTTGCAAAAACATCACTATATTCGTCAAGTAATATTTGTAGTTGTAGTTGTTGTGTTTCGTTTAGATAATTATTATTTATTTTAATTTTATCATAAAATTTAATATTATTCGCTCTACTCTGTTCGACCATTCTCTCACTGACATCACTCGTCATCGACATCTCACATACTTCAAATGTTTGCTCTAATTCACCTTTGAACAACTTTCCCAATTTTGTACCTTTATGAATTTTTACTTTATTTCTTTCGTAATTCGCGATTCTTATTGGAATTATCCCATTATTTGGAATTACACACTCATCTGTTAACATTACATTATGATTTCGTGATATTGCCGTTTCAGGCTCGAAAATGAAAGTGTCCTCACTTTTAACATTAACTTTTACTGGAATTATATGATCACTTTGATACTCTAGTTCAAATGTCTCTAATGCAATTACCTCAGTAAATCTTGCGTCTTGATATATTGCCTTCCGTTTGACTGTACTATCCGTTAAATCGATTACACAGTTTTTTAACTTTTTGAGTATGTCCATCCCAAGGACACATACGCATTTACATTCTGCTACTACCTTGAAGACATGTTCAACCACTTGATCCGAAAAGTGGACTGTTAATTCGATATCTCCTTTTAATGGTATGTAATGTGATGATAATGAAATTACTCTATCTCTTGTATTCACGATATTTTTCTTTTGATTTTCGGTTAACTGATCTTCTCGAATCATAGAAGCTGCTGCTCCTGTGTCACATAATGCCTTTATTATCGCATCATTTATCACTATTTGTAATTTGGGCCTTGCTTCATTTAACCCTTCCAATATGTCGTCCAGTTCTAACCCGTAACATCCATAGGTTTTCCTTGGAACACAATGACAATTACCATTTTCACCTGGGATTCTAATTTCAATATTATTTCTCAATTCTGTCAATTGTTCTCTTTGATTATCATATAACCCAATATGTGGTTGTTCAATGTTTTCTGATTTGTTTACCTCGTCATCTTTTTCATTGGTGATCATTATTTCACCCTCTTCCTTTCGGCTTTTCATCCGTTTGATTTCTTTGTCGTGCTTCGCAGTGATCAAATATTTCGCTATGAATGGACATAAACATGCCATCATTTTATATGAATTACCAAAAACTTGTCTCAGTTGTCTTAACGAAACTAATGATGAACAAATCATTTTCAGTAGTGCTACTGTATAATATATACCTAATATAGTGGAAAACGTATTTCCGAGAATCGCAAAATATCCCCATATGCTTTATAACACTCTATAAACAATTTTCTTGAAATGCTCTTTGATAATAATACATCAAAGTTATAATTCCCTCCGTAACTATTCTAGATGATTTTGTTTACCATGATAGAAAGAACTTTTTCTTTTTCATGAGGAAATAACATATGTTTTCTGGCGCTCTCTATCGCCTCTCTCGTATACATCCCATTGTTATCCATTTCGTTGACTTCCTGAAATTCTAACTTTTTCTCAAGTTCAGTTAGTTCTAGTTTTTGTGGTTTAGTCGCTTCTTTTCTATCTGACATTGTAATCCACATATCATCATTTATTTTGTATAATGGATCTAATAGATTAGTACATTTATCAATTTTTCTCGGAACATAGTCTTTATCTGTTAATATCCTTGTTATTGGTTGGAGGTACACAGTTTCTCCTTTATACACTACTGGCAATTCGTTCGTGCACTTATTATTCGTTGCTAAAGATACGCTAACCGGTTTACACTGAAATGTTTGTATCACTTCACCGACAACTCTTGCAAATGTCCCTTTCTCTGCAAATAAAATTGGTGCCATTAAATCTGGGTTCGTGACTGCAACCGCCATCTTTGTTCTTAATATTTCTCTATTAAGTTTACAATCGTTTGCAATAGTTGCTTGATATACTTTGTCCAATTGTACTAACTGATGATGATAAAAGTAGTCGATTTTATTATTAAAATATGACGCTAGCTTGACATCGAATTTATCTATTTTCGATTTTGCCTCTTTAATTTCACTTCCGCTGATATAAATTCCTTCATAATTTGTTTGTATAACTGCTTTTCCGCATTTGATACTTTCACCTTTCCCCACAAATCTCATCGCTTCTGTTTCAGAATCTGACATATATATCGTTGGTGTATCTTTCTCTTGAATTATCGTTGCTCGTCGTTTTTGGTCTTTAATGTTCTTGGATTCTACATCCGTGAACTGTTTACCTCGTATTGTTCTGAATTTCAGTGTCTTTAGTTTAGTTAGATGGCATTCATATTTGTTTACTTTGTATATGATCATTGACTCGCCTGTATCACAGCTTGTCTCATCTAATGTGCAGAACTTATGTGTCATCATTTTCTTTGATGAACTATCAAATGACGCCTTGAATTTCCTTAATTCAATATAATATTGTCGTCTTACTACAATATTGTCTGCTACATGCCCCCATATTTTATACGTTCCTCCTTCACAATATCCTCCTGTTGATGACCATCCAACGACATTTACTAATTGCCTTACTCGTGCTCCTACCTGAGCATTTAGTTCAAATCCATCCGGCGTTTTTATCTTTTTTGTCTTAAACGCATTTTCACATTCGATTGGTGCTATTATTATCGCTTCTGGTGCCCATGTTGGAGTTAATATTGTTCTCGCTATTTTATTACATACAAAACTTTCCTCTGAATATTTAACGATACACTCTCCTGCCTCAGTGTGAATGAAGTCAGACTCTTGATATATGTGAAAAATCTTTGGATCTGCAACAATTAGTTTTGTTGGATTAGCCTCTGGGCAATTTTCTACATCTAATAATGAATATTTCTGTCCCCACTTAGGATTCTGACAGTCATACGCTATGATCGCATTATTTCCTTTTATCAGATCTAACAATAACGTTATTACTATGATTACTATTGACATTGTCGACTTTCTTTCTTTTTGACTTGGTCTCATAGTTGTTTTATTTATTAGATTTTTTACTGTTTCCTCCGTATCATCTATTTCTACATTAATATTATCTTTTACGCTTTCCTTATCATTTTCGATTAGGCTCTCATCATACAGTATTTTCCATCCTCCTTTTAACTTTATCCATGGCATAACATCTATCTTCAGTTTATTATATATCATTTTAGCAATATTTTCTATCTGATTCTTTGGATTCAATCGCAAAAGTTTCTTGTATCTTGCTATTAAATATGCCATTGCCGTAATCACTTTATCTCGATTAACTCCTGTTGTAAATAATATCTTTAACACTGTTTCTTCATTCGCTTCCTCTGCACTCAACTCTCTAATCTCTTTTTCCATTAATTTAATCTTTTTAACTATATTTTCTATTAACGCTGATGGTTTTGCTTCCGGAAATCGTCTCATATTCATTGCTTTAACTAACTCCATTATCATTTTATATCTTTGTCATTATCCTGATTTTTGGAACTTCCTGTCTCATATTATTTGCAATATCTCTTAAACGCTCTGCTGCCTTTCTGTCATCTGACTTTTCGGCTATTTCCGATTTTCGAGGCCTTCCTCTACCTCGTCTCATCGTCTCTGCATCCTGCATATTTGCTTGTTTCGCAATTTTTTCTATTGTCTCATGTAAATTATCATATTTAGTATCGATAGGTTTAAAGATTTCCTCACTAGCTGTTGGTGACCTCATTGCCCCTCCTGAAGAAGCATCCCACAATCTAAATAATTTATCATAGTCATTTTCGTCGTTTATACTCAATTCTACTGATGGAGTTGGTGTATCAATTTCCTTACTTTCTTGCCTTTCTATTACTGCAGAAATAATATTGTTATCAATGACGTTTACTCCATAGTCAATTATATATTCATTATTCATCATTTCTACACCGTTAAAATACAGTTTCACTTTATCATTATCTCCCAATTTCTCGGGCCAATTAGCTCTGGCCATCTGTTTCACTTTATTCACTTTTGTGCAAACATGTACCCCTGTACTACGCATAAGTATTCTCGAAAGGTCCTTTGCCTCAATAGTTATATTCAATGACTCATGTAATTTCTTATTTTTTCTCACAAATTCACCATAACATTTTATCATTTCTTTCAATTCTATTTCTAATTCAAATACTCTTGTCATATTTTGTCTCTTTACCATTAGTGGTATCAATTTCTCAAATATTCTAAGTCAATTCCTTCGACTTGAACTCTATTTATTATACGCAATGTCTCATTATCATCATAGGGCCATTTTTCTAATGTCTCTTTCAATTCCTCCTTTAATTCTTTACATCTATTTGCTTCTGCAAGAAATTTCTCATCCGCTTCTCTTGCTTCACGAAACTCATCATTATCTATATCTACATCATTGGTAAAACACTGAAACTCATTTAATGACATTTCTAACTTTCTCTCAATAAGTCTCCCATATTGAGTTTTAAATTCTTTTAATTCCTCTCTCAAATTGTTTATTTCATCATTAGCTGATATCAACTCAGCACTGTTAATCTGTTTTATCTCAGGCTCATTTTTAAATCTCACTCTATTAGGCGATTCGCTTCGCGCATTATTGCATACTTTAGCTAAGTGACCATATTTCAGGCAATTATAACATTTGATTTGTCCATTAAAATTTACTTTATCTCTACCATCATTATTATACGGGCTCCCTCGCCTTTCTCTGTATGAATTCTGTCTATATGGACTTGTCTGTCTACGTCTCATTCATTTGTATTATCTCTATTATCATATCTATTATTTCTATCATATTTATTATTTCTCCAATTATTTCTACTAAAATCGACTCGATTATCTCTCGTATAATTATTTCTATTATATTCATTACGATTGTCTCTATCGAAAGTATTTCTATTGCTTCTATTCTCAAAATTTCTATTTCTCACATTATCGAACCTCCTCCTGTTTTCAGGTGATTGACTTCTATCTGGACTCGGGCTTACCCTTCGTCTATTTTTACAAAGTTTAAATATAATTGCTTCATCTCCTCCCAGGGGATATTGTCGTCTGACTTACCCAACTCAGATTTTACCTCTATGGGCTTTTGAATTTCCATTGCATCTACATGTGAACTAAATCTATCTCGTTGTATTGCTTCTATACGCTTAGCTTTATGAACTAATTCATTTAAATTACCATATTCTACCATAATTAGTGCTTTATATAAATATTTTTGTATACCATTCCAAAACTGATCCTCAATTAATTTTGCTGTGTGCTCGCCTGCACCAAATGCCTTTTTCGCTAACTCCGTAATCGTATATACATATTCACCAACTGATTCTCTAGTACCTTGGTATCTGTTTCTAAATTTTTGAACATTTATCTTTTGTAAGTCGCTATCGATTACTATTTCTGCTCTCAGATATCTTACGAGTTGATCAAAATTATTTCCTTTACATTCTAAGTTATTGTATGCCTGTAACGCATAACCTTTTAAATATAGTGGTATTCTCATTTTTAACTCATCAGGTGTCCAACCACAAGCTTCTGCATACTGAGCGATCTCAGTGAAAAAATCGTCGAACTTTTCAGGATCTCCTCTATATGGTTCTACTGGTAAGATTTTTATGTAATTATTATTATTATTATTCATCCTATAGACTATTCTATTTCTGAGATTATACACTATTTCGGGTTGATTATCTATTTTATTTTTTTTTTTGAATTATTTAATAATTTTCAAAACTGAATTTATTTATTTAAAAATTGGTCAATGATATTGTTTTTTATAAATATATTTTCCCAATATAAAATACTATACCCTCTGATCTCAATTCCTATCCCCCAAATTGTGAATAACAATAATTGATTTTAAAGTCCCGGTTCGCGGCACCAAATGTTGAGGTCTCGATAATCGGGAACACTCAACTTACTGGTTCTTATATATATCAAAACAAAGACAATTGTATGTAATAAAATTTATTATAAATCAACAATTACCAAGTATAGAAAATTTGTAATGCTTCGACAATCCTTGTCAATAACTTTTCCTGAAATGCTTGTAAGGTTTTATGTAGATTGTTATATGTTGTGTATGCGTGTTATGTCTTAGTATGCTTGTCAATATGTGAATCTTTTTTGTACTGATTCGTTGATTAAATTATTCGAAGGATTAACCTTTGAATAAGAGTTCTCGCAGAATTTTTGGGCGAACAAAATGAATTTTGTATCGCTATTTATATTAATTTTTTTGATATAAAATCAAGAGTTAATACTTAAAATAATGTATTATTATTATAAAATTAAGATTTATTATTTTCAAGAATACTTAAAATAATTCATTATTTTTATATATGTACTAAATAGGTTTAATTATTATTTTACAAATGACCCAAACGAACTCAATATCTAACACTACTTGAATTATTTCAAGTATTTCAAAAATGAATTTCTTTTTTATTTTTTTCAGCTGTTTAATAATAAAATGAGTTTCTTTTTTGTAAATATTTAATAACTAATTAATTTACCCTTTTATGAATGTGTATTAAATTAACAAGCTAATATATACAATAAACAAAATAGTCTAAGCATGTACAGACTTCCATAAACTAAAATAATAAAATAAAGAACAGTCCAATACATAAAAATACTAAGATAAAGAACATTCCGAATATATAATGAATTTTAGTTAACACCTAGATTGTTTATTCGATAGCACAGTAAATAATGGATTGTTAGTTGGGATAATATAGATTGTTTATTTGACTTGCTGGGTTGCTCTTAGGTTGTATTGAATTGGATTGTTGGGAATTTGATTGAACCATTGGGACTTTGTCTATTTCCTTTCCTCAGCGAATATATTCACCCTATATTTGTTCGGCCCCGTTCTATAGTATTTATTTAAGATAAATGTAGTGACGGACCTTCCCTCGTCATCCAACATTATTAATAAACTTTGAGTTTTACATCACTTTTAGCTTCCTTTGCCTTAGAAAGAGTTAATACATTTTGTGATGCTTATATGCTAGCTTTTTCAATAGTCAGTTTTAAAATATTTTAATTTAAGTCACAAAACTGTTAAATATTCAGTGGCAACTTAATTGTGATTTGAGAATGTGGCCTGCAGGTTCATAAAAGTGGCAAAATTCTTAGCAATGAGGTAAATTTTTTCCTATTTATGTCTACCACAAACTTATTATATTTTGAAATGAAAATTTCTACACACCTAAGTTTATGGTTTGTATAATATAACATTTTTTGATTTGTTTTTAGATTTTAGAAAATGTAAAATTTTAAACCAAGTGTTCTTTCAAAATGTTTTTATTATAATTTTTCAATTTGTTTAAAAATGATTACCATATAAATATTATTACATATTGTTCATATAGTTATGAAGTAATCTATAAAATATGCTAAACAAACTCCGAAAAAGCATTTTCATTTAATAAAGCTTTATACTACTTATAATTTGTAAGTACGATTGTTTTAATATAGGTGTTTATTTATAATTATTTTAATATGGCCTCGATAAACAATATTAATTTAAATGTTTGTTATATTACTTACAAATTTTAAATAACTATTTTTGTAAAATTAGTAGTAGATTTATTAAATTTTTATTACTTTTAGACTAAGATAAAAAACGATGAAATTATTGCTTCTAGCAGTGCATTGAAACCTCCAAAAGGTAGACGCTCAAAAAAATCAGAAACCGAAGTTTTACCTCGAAGACAATCTGTTCGTCAAGCAAAACAAAGAAATGAATCAGCCAAAGTCGTTACACCAAAGAAAAACGTAAAATCCAAAAAAAAAATTGAAAGCTCTGAAGAAGAAGAGGACGATGATGACGTTGATGAAGATTGGTCAATGGATGAAGATGAAGATTATTTGGCTACAATGTTTAAAAAAGTACCAAAAGAAAATACTGATGATAAAAATGTAGAAGATGAATTATTTCAAGACGATGAAAATGATAAGGATGTCTATGACTTTGATCAACAAAGTAGCATTGTTTCCAGTCGGCAAGTTAAAGATAAGAAATGGCTAAATCAACAAGCTAAAATGAAATCATCTTTCAAAGTAATAAAATCGGAGCCCATGCAACATTCTAGTTGGGGTTCAAATATATATTCTTATCTTGCTACATTTCTTAACACTCGAGAAGAACTGGATATTTATTCACGATATCTTAAATGTAGTTATGTCAATAAATCACTCGATCAAACTATTTCCGATCTTTGTAAGCCATTTAGAAATCTAAACTTGGAAGGCCCAACAGCATCGCTTCAAAATCTTATGTCGAAAATTAACGATAATCCAACTGTTGTGGGATTAATGAAAGAAATAATGTCGGATCGTTTCGAAAATGCCGCCCACCGAATCAGTCATTTTGTTTCTATAGTCAGTCAACCGATTAATGGACTTCAATTTTATCCTAAATTTAATGAGATTCTACATCAAATCGATGGAAAAATTATCAGCGAATCTGGATTTATTATTGAAGTTGAAAAATCGGAATCGAGAAAAAATATTCCCGATGTTGACACGATTGTCATTACAGATTCATTTTATTCATATGTTTGTGAGAAATTGCTCTGTCAGTCAAGCCGGAATCTTCAACGACTTGTTTTAGGAATTGATGAAAACAAATCTTTGATTGGTTTATTTGTATTGGATTCATGGAATCGAGCTGGAGTTCCATATAATCGATCAAGAATAAAATATAATACCTCGAATGCAGCTCAACAGCTCAATAATACTAGTGAGCAACCACAACAGATTATTTCCAACGGTGAGTCACATGAAATTAAAACCAGTCAAAATATTGATTTTATCGATGGATTTTTTGTACGAATGGGTGGGAAGAAAGATGTGTTGCATTTAGTAACGAAAATCGAAGCTAAATTTCTCGTTTTTAATGTTGTCAGTGAATATATGTTCTCTTTTAAAAAGCACGGATTGTCATCTAAAACTCCAATAGTTCTCGAAGGAATGTATTCAACATTTTCCGAAGTTCTAGGTGAAGAAAAATCGATTTTAATTATTCCAGATCAATTTTATAAATCACTCTTAAAAACTTTACACAAAGAAATACATTTACCGAATTGTAAATTCAAAAAATTCGTTTTGTTAGACAAACAAACCCGTGCGCCTCTCGGAGTGTTTTTTGATACAGATGTGACGCTAGACATACAAATTCACGACAGGATTTTATCAGAACAGCAATTGTCCATTTTACCGCAAACTTATGTACAAAATTTAAAACCCACCAAACAAAATGTCATGCTCGGATCTCTGAATGGAATTCTCGTCGGATTCGAAATTACTCCACAGAAATATATCACAAAATGCTATGAAATAATTTCAGACAGTTGTGCAAAAATCAATCCTCAAATCGATAGACGAAATTCTATACAAACTCTCTATTTAGCACCGAATGGAATGTCTACAACTGTGCAATTCTGTAATACAGAAACCGGTGAAAATACGTACGTGTCTGCGTCTCTATTTGAAAATATTCCCTATTGCAAACGACAAGAACAAATAGATGATTTCCTCAACGAAATTGCCGATAAGATATTTGATTTGCCTTTGCAAATCAGTTTATTCGACTCGATTTGGAGATTATACCATCAGAAAATCAACGGCCCAAGTGGTGACTGCCGCGATGACAGTTGTGTGTTCTGCGGACGCGAGTTCAAGGCATCCGCCAATGTATACGATCACGAGATCAGACATGTTGGACTGATCCGTTTCAAGTGTCACAAGCATCAAATGGTGTTCACCGACATGAAAAGCTACAAATCTCATCACGAGGAATTTATAGATTGTGAAAGTGAATCTGAAACCGAGTTGGAAACAACTCAGAAACTCCTCAATATCTCGACATCGTTATCCGATTGTCCACAATGTGATAAATGCTACGATTATTTCCCCCAAGCTGACATCCTTCGTCTCCATCTCGATATTTGCGACGGTGTTTCATTTAACGCTCGCACACCGCTCGACTCGAAATACGATCCAGGGGAGGCTCTGACATCGGAATGTTTCATTTGTGGAATTTGTGGATTGAACTACTCGAAATTGGATATTCTTTGTTCCCATATGAACAATCATTTATCGTGCAATGTGTGCAAAACCCGACTCGGATCGATCGATGAGGTGAGTCAGCATTTGAGGGATCATTTACACAAAAATGAAAACGTCAGTGGCCCGGGTAAAAGAAAAATCCTCATCTGTGACATTTGTAACGATTTCTACGGCACAAAAGTCAATTATTATTACCACCAATGGAATGAGCACGGTGTAGTGCATCCGCCAATCAAAACCGATGAATCCACTGAACCGTTATATAAGCGGCGCACAAAGCGAATGAATGAATTGTCGTACATGGCGACTGGAATGAAGAAGTTCAGCTGTAAATTTTGCAATGCCGAAGTAAAAGTAGCCGGTCGGGATTACGTTAAACATTTGGATGTGAAACACGGATTGACTGTGGAATTGGACACGTTATGTAGAATTTGTGCCGACATTTTCGAAACCCCAGAACGTCTGAGTGACCATTTACGGGAGAATCACATTCAATCTGGGGAATATATTAACGCAGGAATCCAGAGCATTTTCAGTTGCGATAAGTGCACGTTTTTCGGACATTATCGCGGGGTGGTGGCGCATTCTACGTCGGTCCATGCCGATTCCAATCCGTGTTTATACGAATGTCCCCATTGTCCAGAACGGATGGCCGACAGGAGGCTGTGGAGAATCCATCTGGAAAAACATGAAGAAAATCAATTGACATTTACATGTGACGAATGCCAGACGTATTTTAAGAACGAAGCTGCATTGAAATTGCATTTGGAAACGTTTCATGGCGTCAAGCAAAATGATTTGAAATGCACTATTTGTGAGAAGGATTTCTCGAATTCCCAGGAAATCAGGGTCCACATATTAGAGGAACACGAGGGCTGCGTGGAACTGTATCCATTCAGTTGTTTCATGTGTCAGGAGAAGTTTTTATTTGAAAACGAACTGCAAGCTCATCAAGAAGTTCACGGGGGAATGATGCAATGCGATCTCTGCCAGAAAGTGTGTAAATCGATGAAAGCGTACGAATTGCATCGAATGAAGCATTTTAGGACACGGATATTTCAATGCACAGAATGTCAGGCAACATTTCGCAGCAAATTAGCCATGCGGCGGCATATTAGGGTTGACCATTTGAATTTGGAACCAGAACGGTACGAATGCCAAATTTGTGGGAAAATCGTTACACAGATCTCCATGCATATGCTCATTCATAAGAATGCCCGGTATCAGTGTGAATATTGCGGTAAACGATTCACGAAGAGCGCATATTACAACGAGCACGTCCGAATCCACAAAGGAGAAAAACCGTATGAATGTCATATTTGTCAGAGAAGATTCAATAAGAAATCAAATCTGAATGTGCACATAAACTTTCATGAGAAACATCGGGATGATTATGGAAATTATTTGGAAATCAAACCGAGGGGTAGGGGGCATCCGGATTATGATCCTCAGAAAACGATTGCGAGAAAAAATGCCCAGAAGAAAATTGACGCGATTTGTGGACCAGATCTCCAAATCATTATGGATAATGTGCTGATCAATTCCAAGAGTTGTGACACTAGTGACCTAGATACGAATTATCCGCATGCATTTACCGATCCAGACGCTAAGAAACGTAAAATATGTTGAGATTTGCAATGTTCGGCAATGTCGTAATCTGATTGGATAATCAGTGCATTTTAATTTTTGTAAAGATGTCTGTTTGAATACATTTTGATTTTTTAATAAGGATTTAATCTAAGCGGTGCTTTCAGGGTTACACGCCTTTTTTCTATCTTGTCCATAAAGTCACATCCTTTAAGTCCTTTAAATCCGTATCTCTATCTAGAAATTATATCAAAATAAGAATTTACAAATAATTTTTTTGATTAGAAAATAGGGAAAACTATAGATAAAAAATAGTTCTTTTAAACATTCCTAATTCTTAAACAACTTGTTTTAATTATATTTAATAATGGTAAAATTATTAATTGTTTAAAAATATAACATCAAATTCTGAACAATATTAATTTTAAAACTTAGGAATAATAATTAAATTTAAGCAAAAAAATGCCACAATTCATTAATCAGTAAAAATTATCAAATAAATTCTATTTAATTGGAATCGTAAAAGAAAATAAGATTATTACAAAAAATCCTGATAAAATTGCACCTCAGGGCAAATGATTAAACATAACTAGATGAAGCAATATGTCAGACTAAACAATCTTATAAATCTCTGTTACGCCTGTACTGAATCCTAAATGTTGTTCTGTGGAACTAAAAATTATGAATTTGGCAGTGAAAGTTGAATTTAAAACCAGTAATTACCGCTATTTTAAATTCACTTCTCCAACTAAAACATTAAAATCCAATTTGAAGTGGTTTATTCAAAAATTAAAAATCTCAAAGTACCACCTATATCTTACATACATACTAAAGGAAGAGTTTAATTGGAATAGGTACGCACCTTCTAATACTGGTAAATTCTCTGTTTATATTTCTGATGTAACTTAATATAAACTGAAAATCTGTGAAATTTCATGATTTTTAATTATTTTTAAAAGTTCAAAAGATTGAAAAATATTGAAACAATATTAGTTGTATATAGACTCTAAGAACGAGCTTTTGCAGTTGGCATTTAGTGTGAATGAATTGACAGAAAAGGTAACCTTCTGTCATAGATGTATATAAAAAAGCCATTGAACTATTCAAACGTTTAACTTTTCAAACCCTTTATTATTCAATTAATTTTTTTTGATTTTTTTAACCTAATGATTTAACATTGTGATCACATGAAAAAGGCAGTGCCGAAAATTCGTGAATATCAAAAAACATCGATATCTTTACTGATTCATAGTCAAGCTTTTGAAAAGAAATCAATGGTGAAAATTGAAAAAAGTTCTTCTATTGATTTAATATTTTACAAAATTCATTAAAATAATTTTCAAAGCAAAATTTGTATAATTAAATGAATTTGTATATTTTTATTGGTAGAAATTATTAAATCTAAAATCTTGACATACAATTGATAGAATTAGATACTCTAAAAAATTATTTAATTCTAAATGAAAATGTGAAAAATTGTTACTTTATTTAATTTAACTATTTTAATATTTAGATTCAAGATTAAATTAATAGAAGTATTTTAAAAATATATTACTTAATTACTAATCAGTAGAATAAAATAAATTTGTTTAAAAATTCTTAAATTATAAAAGTCATTTTCATATGGAAAAAAAAGCTGAATTGAGAAGCTCCACAAGAAAACACAAGTTGGATAGCAATGAAATTACACCATTAAAAAAGAAAGTTTCCCACGAATCTTCAGACGAAGACAAAGAATGGTTTATTGAAGAAAACGATATGGAATATAACCTATGGAATAGAAGTACCGATTTTGTCAAAAATGAAATTAAAGAAAACTCATTTATTCTCCACAATGAAAATAACGAGCCATGTATCAAAAAGCAGAAATGTGAATATATTTGTGGAAAGTGCAATCAAGCATTTGACACCATTCGTTTGCATAATGCTCATATTAAAACGCATAATGCTGACATTCAGTGTAAACATTGCAATGAAGTATTTCAGAACAAGAAATTGCTTATAAAGCATATGAAATCATATCACAATTTGACTGAAACCAAAAAATACCAATGCACTATTTGTAAGAAAATTGTTACTTTTATTAATGAGCACATGAAGATCCATTCCGAACCAACTTTTTCTTGTGAGCACTGTGAAAAGAAATTCACGAAAAAAACTTATTACACAGAGCACCTTAGATGTCACACTGGTGAAAAGCCATACAAATGCAAAATTTGTGGAAATGAATTTTCTAAAAAATATAATTTTAATGGTCATTTGAAACGGCATGAAATTTATCGCGATGACTTTGGAAACTATTTGCAGATGAAACAAAGAGGAAAATCAACAAAGAAAGAAGAGGAGCCAAAGAAAATAGTTAATAGTGTGCAATGCGGAACTTCAGATCATGTTGACTTAGAATTAATTTGGGCCAATTCAAAGTGCTGCGGTACGAATGACCAATCAAATCTTTGATTTCTAATAGACTTATTTCTTTTCTTTAGACCTCACATTTTTGGCGTCATTGACTCCGTATTTTTATGAGTCATCCATGTAAAAAAATATTCTCAACCTCCCCATAAATTCATGTTTCTAATTATAAAACCACTTCGGATGCTCAGATTTTAAATATTCTTAGCACTACTCGATTCAGAATTAATTTGCAAGACAATTGATGCTAAACCTTTCCATCAAACTAGTTAGCTGAATTGTCCGATTTTGAAATACGTTTTGCATAATCTAAAAGATGTCGAATTTTTTGTTACAATATTATTTTTACAAATTTTAACAGCAAAATGCTTATATATTTTCAATTTATCATATGATTTATGACAAAATCCCCATAGGTCAATAAGCTAAGGGATAGGACAATGAGATACATATCCGCGAGCGTCATATTACGGACTGCAAAATGTTTTTATGTGAAAGAATTTTTAAAAACAAATAACTCCACTGTCTTAAATTATTTCTTATGGAGAGGATGTTTTCTAAACCTGTCAATTTCACGGCAAATCCTTCTGAAAATTTCAATTGCAGGTTATGAACGTTCTTTCAGGAAACTGAGGTTGATTTTGTCTTATTTGAATGCATTGATAAGTCAATTAGTCTTAGAGATCTTAGAGCTCAACTTGCAATAAACAATACAATCTATATTGACGGACACTAGGTCGTATGTAATAATTATAATAATACTAATTGCTTGACTAATGTGACTTCATACAGCTGCATTGCTTCTTTTTCTCTTTAGTAGCCACTATGGTACATCGGATAACTTTTATTTAATCTGACTAAATAATGGTTTTCAGAGTTTGGGGAAAAACATATATTGTCCTAGGTACGTCACTTAGATTAGTAAATGGTCGAAGGCCATATCTAATAACTGCATAAAAGATGGTGTTCAAAAGGTTATTTCATACCTAAATACAAACATATATCATAGTATATTGGTACCATGCTAAAATAGGGTTGCCAGACGTCCCGATTTTCCGGAATTATCCCGGTTTTGAGGTCATTGTCCCGGTGTCCCGAAAGAGGTCTTCGGGACGCTCAATTGTCCCGGTTTTTGCATTGCAATACTGCAAACAAAATTAAAAATTTGGAGGACAACTGCCTCCAAAGTTTCGTTTGTTTATCACACTTTTTCTATTTTTCGAATTAGCTTTCTTGTTCGATGGGTTTTAATATGAAACTTTTACTGTTGGGTAGTTTGTTTTTGTTATGAACGACAGATGGTTAAGTTTTTTTTGTTTAATTTAATCTGTTTACAATATTTAAAGCTATTAAATTATTTAAAAATATGTGAGTTTATTGATTTTTATATTTATACTTGGTTTATTATTTTAAATTTTTATATAGTTACCCTAATTTAAAATGCTAAAAATGGGGTTGCCAGACGTCCCGGTTTTTCGAGATTGTCCCGGTTTTGAGATCATTGTCCCGATTTGTCTTGGTGAAAATCTGGCAACCTAAGGAATCACGATGGAAATAAATAATAATGATAAAGGAAATTCTTTGTAAATTCTTTTTTAAAAAATCATTAGTTAATATTTTCAAAAAGTTCGGCCATTTATTTTTTTATAATTTTCGTCACTGGAATCGAATAATGCTGCAAAAATTCTATATTTATTTTATTGGGCTGAAAATCTTCATCGCTTGACATTCCATCAATTTCTGAACTTGCTGTGTACGATAAGCTTTTATCGTTTTGTAGCATCTCCAACATTGAAACTGTGTCGGATGTATATATTTTTACACAATAGTGAGGGGTATCTTTGGTCTCTGGAATTTTCTATACAAATCATGGTCTCTTGATTTTTCTAAACATAAAGCCACTGCTCTAGAGGGCTACATAATATTTTTTCACATTATAGCCTTTGATCTCTGGATTTTTGTATACTAAATCTGGCTCTGACTAAAAAAAGCCATAGGTCAAGAGGGCTACAGTATATTTTGGACCCAATTACTTTTTCTATACTAAATCCATCCTCACTAAAAAAACTCACTACTGACAGGGTATTTTCCTCTGCTCAAAGGGGCTACATTTTTTCACACTGTAGGTTTTTCAATAAATTTTTCTATACAAATTTCAATTGTCACTAAAAAGCAAAGGTATTTTTTATGGCCTATATAATTTTTGTATACAAAATCCAAGTCTTGTTAAAAAGTCAAAGTAGTTTAAGGTTTCTAGATTTTTGTACAAGAATTTATGGTCAAATATTTTGATTAATCGATGGCCACGTGAAATTTTGGTAATATTTTTAAATTAAGAAAAATAGGGCAAATTAATATTTTGACATTGTAGTGTTTCTGACTTACAATTTAATAAATATATGAATAGAGTAGATATTTCGATGATCAGTCAATTTAATGTCGCTTTCAATAAATATATTGTACGAATTAGTTTTATGTTCCTACAGACATTAGGGTTATAATTTTGAATTAAGTAATTAATTATTTAATCCACAAATGACTATTTTATTACATATCAAACCATGAGAGGTATTTGTACTTTGACTGAGAAATATTGATTCGGTCTTGTTCTATTAATAAATTTTTTACCAAGTCCTTTAATACCACAATAATAGCAATTTATTATTTAAATGTTTAATTTATACAGTAAATATTTTAATTTCAATTTCGAAAACAATTATAAAAAAGCTTATTTTAAATATTAATTATTAGACACATTGCCTAATTCAATCAAAATAAATAATATATATGTTTTTCTAAAATATAAATTATAAAAAAGTTTTTTAACTAATTTATAAAATAATTTTACAATAATAGACTTTTAAATTTATTTACACAGATTACCGTTAGTACCTTTTCGAATATTCATCATTTAATTATTTGTTATTTCACTTCTTCATCTGTTATTATTCTCTGCCTCTCCACTAATAAGTACCATTAAAATCTGCATATGTATCATCCCATTAATAAATACCTCAATATTTATTTCCACACTAATTAACATTTCATCACTTATTCCCCAAAATTATTTCTTTTAAGATTTTTACCTTTTGAGTTCATAAATTTCATTATTTTTTTCTCATTTTTTCATAGTCATATGTTCAATGAATAATTGTGCTTCAATGAAGATTTTTACCGCATGAGAATAATATCTCCATTGTTAATTTTATCAAAGCTTTCTTCCTTTAACTCCCTTTCCTCGTTTAAAGAATAATTATCTTTCCATTTTACGCTATAATGATAATTCTTACCACTTTTATCTTGATTTGTGATAATTTGACTGATTTATATATTTTAAAATTAATTTATTGATAAATTTCAGGAAGTTATCTTCAGTTTTAATGATTTCATTTGAATAATTATTTAGGTAAATTTTGGCCTTCTAGGGGAATTAAATTCGTTGCTAGTTTTTAAGAGTTTATGGTAGCTGGTTTTTAGGAAATAATCAAGTAAATTTCTACCATTTTTATGAATTTTATGTTGATTGAAAAAATATTTAAAATTTTAAGGTTTAATAGGTATTTTAAGATAAATTTAATTAATTTCTTGATAATTTGTCGTATTTTTTATTGACTTGTTTTTAAATTTTATTTTGAATAACAATTATATTAATGGCAGTTAGGTTAATAATTAAAATAATCAAGTGATAGGATAAATTATTTAATTTTTATGATAGCAATGACTATAGAATTTGAAAAAATGACTTTCAATAATTATATTTTCTAAAAATATTTCCATGAACACATTGATGAACTTTAAAATATTGAAAATCTTAAGTTAAGAAACTAGCTAACTTTATCAAGAACATGATGATGGTAAGATAAATTGAAAATTTTCTTGAAAATTATTGTAGGATATACTAAAATTTGTGCTTTAGTTTGAAAGGTATATCAGGCTAATTTCTTGATGAAGTATTATGATCAATCAATGAGAAAATATAATCTCTAGTTATGTATTTGATGGAAAATTTGGGTAAAATATTTTGTTGGTTTGTTTAAAATATTGATTTTAGTGAATTTTGATCTTTTAGAGGGCTCTTATTACATTGGTTTTGCTACTAAATTATTTCAATGAATCAATTTTGAGTGCCAGTGACAATTAGTTAAAGAAAATTCATACTTTTTGAAGAATTTTTGTTTTCAATGAGTTTTAAGAGTATTTAATCGACTAAATTGAGATATTAAAATGGAATATTTAGTGGAAATTTTAGGGAAATAAAGGGATATAGTAGCTTGGATATTGATGTTAAAAGAGGTAGAAATATAGTTATTTGGTGAGTGATTTATTAAGATGGGAATATATGGTCTTTTAAGGGGGATATAGCCGGTTGGATAATGATGTTTGAATGGGTAGAATTATAATGTTCTAGTGAGTTCTCATTAGTAAAATATAAATGTTTTAAGGAAACTTACAATATCATAAAGAAATAATCAATATTAAACAATGATTCAATATAAGTTTACAGAATGGGTTGGAATATTATTTTTGGTACTGACTCCTCGAGCTCTGCTTTAATTATCAAAATAAGACCCAACTCAAAACGTTTTATTAAAAGTCAAAAAGGTTTGTTAAAATATTGTTAATTTAATTTTTATTTGATCTGTGTTCGTGTCAACAGTTTCTATCTGTACATGCCAATTGGAATACATCAATTTTTCAAATTTTAATTAATTCTGAATTTTTATAAGTTTTTGCCTTTTTTCAATATTTGACTTGCATATTCAAATTTCTTTTGCACTACTTAAAACGAACTCCGAAAAATGTATGTTGAAATAAAACTGGTGATGAATGTCAGTTTAGAATGCATTAAGGTCATTTGGTTGGATTTTTAGATCTCTAGAAGACCGTGGTTTAGAACAAAGATTATTAATATTTGAGATCTTTAGAGTTAAGTGTTATTGATATCAATTTATACATTAAAATATTTTACTTTTATTTAAGATGTTATATGCAGGCAATGATTGTGAGGATATTGAAAACAAAAGTTGAGAAATATTGACTTAAAAAAGTAATGGACATTGACAACAACTAATGAAAATTGATGTTTATTGTGACGAAATTTCGGATTTATCATATAATTCTTAACGATTTCTAGATATTAAATCAGTTGATTATCAGTTAACGGTAAAAAGTTGGTTATGTGAAAGAATATATTTTATCGGATGGATAAATTTAATCTTTCAAAGGGATCTAGTCGGTTAAAAGTGAATTGTACAGTAATAAAAAATCTTCAGGTTATTTTATTTCAAATTTTGGGGAGAGTGATTTACCTTTAGAACAAAGATTTAATTATCTTTAATTATAACTGGTTGTTATTGAACTTAAACGAGTTTCAATCGATTTTATAAATTATTTAGGGTTAATGACCAATTAATTTTACTTCATGCTCCCTTTACCCGGCCACTACACCATTTTAGTCGTCGATTTGCGAATCTTGATCATGTAACGCCTTTTTTGCATGTTTTACCATCTGCATTAAAAATCGAATGCAAAACAAAAATAAAAACACACAGAATACATAATAACCTATTATAAACTATTATATACCTAAATCCAAGATTCAGTTTAATGTTATATAATAAATTTAATGTTGACCCAAAGATATATTCTCGAAAATTTTAATAAGAAGTCTTCAATGTGATAAGACATTTCATTCACAGTCGTGATTGTAACCAAGTTATTGTCAATTATGTAAAAAATGCAAACTTTGATAAATATTAATTATATTAATTAATAATATTAATTAATATTAATTAAATATTAATTAATGATTAAGTACCTCCAAAGATTAAGGATCCGATTTCTAAATGAATCTCAATCAAACTTGAACAATTATATATTAATTAACTTTAAAAATAATGAACTTCACTTTAATTTGTTTGAAATGATCACTTGTATGGATACGCTATTTACAAACTGTAGATATTTTAAAAATATTTATTAATTTAAGTTGTCCTGCAAACATTTTATTAATTATTAAATAAAATTAAGATATTAAATCTTCTAACATGTCATTATGTGAAAATGAACACGTTCATCAATTGAAATTATATAATGACAAAGAATTACCAAAACAGGACATTATTTTTAACATTAGTGATATTGAAGACTGTATCGTAATAGATGAATTTGGGAATGATGTGAGATTTGGCGATATTTATCTGAAAAAGAAAAGCATTATTATTTTCTTGCGAGTAAGTTCACAATCACAAAAGACAATTTATAATTTAACTTAGCATTTTCTGTGTTTTACAACTAAGGATTATGTTGAAGATTTAATGAAAATTCCAAAATATTTGTTAGAAGAAAATAAAATACAGATAATTTTAATTGCAGTGGGAAATTATAAATCCATTAAAGTTTGTTTAAGTTATGATGTTTTTTTAAATATAGAATAAATATAATTTAATTGTTTTTTTAATAAATAAACTGATTATTGTAATAAATTATTGATAATATTTATGATTTATTAAAGAACTAATATTTTTTTAAATTTAAAAATAATAATTATAATATTAATCGCCATTCATATTTCTTTTTCACTATATATTTCGATAGCATCATTATCATCATCAGGTGACTTACATACTCGGGGGATGAATAACAATACAATATTGATAATTGATAAACAAATTATTTAATCTATAAATTTTAAATTATAAATAATAAATTTAAATAATTTTCAAAAAAGTTAATGAAAATTAATTTTCAAGACATTGCTTTAAAATTATTAAATTTTAAATAATTATTTTAAAACAAACACTTATTTCTAAAAATTCTTTAAAGAAATATTATTTTAACTATTTTTTAATATAACTATTACTCAATATACATCAACATATGAAAACTTATTTATAAAAACATTCAACACACACGTAATCACTGCACTCTGCACATTGATTTTAGGATTAAAAGTTATTAATAATGCTTCACATATCATACGCTCAAAACAATTATTGGAATTTTAAAATCAGACATTCCTAATTCTTTCATACAACCTTTATTATGATCCTTAATATTGGACACTCGAGTACATAGATGCGGGAAGTTTCTCCAATGTATGTGGCATTACACCCAGTACATGTAAATTGATAAACGAAATCTAAACACAAGTTTGAGATTTATAAAACAAGCTACGTACTCTGCACGATTTCGAAACAATTCTCTAATTAAATTTACCCAGCTGTTTACCTATCTATCTTTTGTAATGTTTATATCCTTCCGAATACGGCAATACCAT
Source organism: Schmidtea polychroa (assembly GCA_959609185.1). Taxonomy (NCBI): domain Eukaryota; kingdom Metazoa; phylum Platyhelminthes; order Tricladida; family Dugesiidae; genus Schmidtea; species Schmidtea polychroa. The sequence continues at coordinate 33,464 of CAUHTR010001785.1, read as the reverse complement.
CGTATATTTTGGCTCATCATGTTTGCTAGTATCAATATTCATATTCACTACATTACATCATTCACTACATTATTAAAAAGTCGTTGTTATATTGCAGGAATTCAGATACGAAATGGGTTGCGATTTTCCAATATTTGTGGATCCTAAATTGGATCTGTATAAAAATTTAAAATTTAAGAACTATATAGACGCAAACTATTATAAAAGTAAGAGCAATTTCTAATTTATTTGGATTAAATCCAGTGACAATTTCACTAAGATTCGAATGCTCATATCAAAAGTGGATTGGTCTACGGTATCATTCGCAGCACTTTTCGAGCGATGAAGTACTCAAATATACAGGGAAATGTCCAACAAAATGGAGGGTCATTAGTAATAGGAACAGGTAATGAGAAATAATTATTAAACTTTATATAGATGGTGATAATTAATAGATCTTATTTTTTAAAATTATATTATAACCATGAAGCGTAAATCTTATTTTGTAAATAACAATGTCTCTTATCTGTATGTCTTAAACAGTGACGTGAGAAGCAAACCTAAATTACTATGAGTGATGAGAGTGATAAACGCACCTATAATATAAGACAAAAAATCAATATGTGTATATTATATAAACATACAAACTTACCTGTGTGTTGATTTTTATCGTTTTTTTTTAGCAGGGATCCGCCCTTATTTTTCATCTAATGATTATTATTCTATACTTCCTATAATATCAAAATTATCCTTCAAAAAATTTGAGCAGGGATTGGCCCTTATTCACAAGTTAATAAACATGTTTCCACACTTATCATGAAAATTTGATCAGGGATCTGCCTGTATTTCTAATCCTGAACTATTGGGTATCTTAACCATTCGCGGTTTCTATAAGATTACCTAAACCTACTTTATCTACCGACAACTGGGCATAACTATCCATTATTTCTCCTAACTCAGAAATATCTATGAAAATAAAAGTGACTGAGCCGTCCTATACTACCTAACTCTAAATAAGGCCCTAAACTATTGCAAATTGATTTTCCCCCTCTAACCGTTCATATCCCTATCTATATTCCCTACCCCGATGTACTCAACTGGCGAAACATCTGCCGACCAACAGCACGTAGTGCCGCCCGTCCACAAACCTTCCCCCAGCCCAGACTATCGACACATAAATATCAAGAAAAACCCAACCTAAATTATAATATTATTCAAAAAGGACAAAAATAACATACGCCAAACATAAGAATTAATTAAAAACAAATTCCGTTAAAAATTTTATTAATCCTAAAATTGTATAACATTAGACTTAACAACAACAAAATGAATAATACCATACCCATATTAACAATTAACTTCAATTTAAAATAACATTATCTAAATAACAAAATAAATTAACTAAATAACATTAACGAAAATTAACTTCAATTTAAAATAACATTATCTAAATAACAAAATAAATACAAAATAACCTTAACGAAAATTAACTTCAATTTAAAATAACATTAGCTAAATAACAAAATAAATTAACTAAATAAACTTAACAAAAATTAACTTCAATTTAAAATAACATTAGACCTAATAAAATTACATTACACAAAACAAAAATCAAATTTACCTCACCGCGATGGCATGGAATCGAAAATTGAGAGCATATGTTCACTGCCAGTAAATGAATTGTTGTGTAACCAGTTGAGCGAGACAGTTTTTTAATATGAAATTTCACCCAGTATTTATACTGATTGAATTATACGCCTACGCATTCTCTGCTGTTATATCCAATTAGAATGCGAGGCAATTCTGATTAATTTTTGCATGCATGCATAAATGTGTGCAATTATTATTTTTTAATTTAATTAATTTAATTAATCAAAATTCAATTTTTATTAACTTTTAAGATTTATTTTTATAAATTCTATAATTTAAATAGTTTTTTGCTAATTTTAATTTAGTTTTACAAGTTTTATAATTTAAATAAGTTCAGTTAATTTTACTTTAGTTTCATTAATTTAAACAATTTGGTTTTATAAGTTTTATAATTAAAATAATTTTGTTGGTTTTATTTTTAGTTTTCATTAGACAATTTAGTTTTATAAATTTTATGGTTTATCTAATTTTACTACTTTTATTCTACTTTTTATTATTTTACCAGTTTACTAGATAATTTATTTTAAATTTTAAATTTATTTATTTAGAAATTTTTCATATTATTAATTAATTTATTACCCATNTGTTATGTACTTTAATTTGTATTGATTGGTGTTTTAATTTAACTTGGTGCGATTTTTATGTTATGTATTTTTGATTCATTAAAACAAGCTCTCGATTCTCGATTCTAGCCCAACAGTTGATAAAAAGTATTATTTAAGAGCTTGAATAATGATCTCATATCTATATGGATCAATATATGGATCAAGCCCTAAAGTTTACTTTAAATAAAAATAAATTAGTTGAAAGCCATTTCTAAAATGGCTAAATACAAATAGTTAAAATAGCTAAATAAGTAGTTGAATGCACGTAGTTAAATTACCCACATGCATTTCAAAAAATTTCATCATAAAGAATGACGCATCTATAATTAGTTGTACATACCAACTAATTATAGATGCGTTTATTCAGTGCAAACGGGTGTATATGCTTTAGGTTATGTATACAATATCAGAAGAGAAAGTGAATGCATCGTTGCACACGAAAACTCAAATTCCATTGCCTGTATAATTAAACGGGTGTCTGTAGGCGTAATGCTAAATTATTGGTTTAATTTTTCTAGGTCGTAAGCAGTCACGTGTAACTGTTACATGATAAAAGTACATTTCACAATTTTTGCGACAGTTAGTAATAATTTATAAGGCCACACAGATAAGGACAGAGGAATGAGAGTCATGACTCATATGCAGCCATTCACTGACGGTGAAACCACCGCTGTAATAATCTAGGTGTGTTGCCATTGATGTTGTGTGTGGGCGAGGGGGTATACACCTAATTCCGAAATTTAATAACCTCTATAATCTAAAAAAATCAATAAATTTATAGTACATGAACACACAAACTTACCTGTGTGTGGAATTTATTGTTCCGAAATTTAATAACTTTATTATAGGAATTGAGAAGGTGACAGAAAAATAATTGAACATACACATAATGAAAAATGCATGCAAATTTATTATAGCGTATTTTCCGAAACAATTAACGATTAACGTATTGTTAACATATAATTATTTTCAAATTAATAAAAAATTATGGAGAAAAATATTTTTAATTTAGATTTGGACAGCTCTACCTTGAGCTTCAGAGAAAAAGGCGAAAATACATCGTAAAATTTATTTATAAAATAATTTAGAATATAAACTTTCTTTAGATTTACAGATATTTCTCAGGATACACTGCCTTTTAGCGAAGGTGAAAATCTGACAATTTAAGATTTATTCATTAAATTACAAAACATTTGAATTTGCAGAAAGAAATTCACAATTCGTAAATTTAAATAAATTATTTTAATAAATTAATATTTTCATAGATATACAGAAAATGACAAAATTCGGTCTTTCCTTCTTTCCTTTTTGTATAAAAAAAATAAATGTCTTTGGTGATTACTTTATTTATTTATAGTTAAAATATATTCGATTTACATTATATTGAGATAATTCCAATTAATTTCATAAAATTACTAAAGGAAACCTGAAATTTAATTATCATTATTTTATATTATAAATGCTGACTAAAAGTAATATTTAAGAACTTGAATAATGATCTAATATAAAAACAAAATTCAAGTCTTAAAAGTTACTTCAAATTAAAAAAATTACCTGAAAACCATTTTTAGAAATAAAATAAATGAAGTTATAAACTTCATTTTCACGTAAATGGTGAGTCACCTCAACTGGTGTGCACACCAACGTGTATTATAGAGGTGACTAAATTTCGGAATTAGGTGTAGATATATGATCTTGTGAGCTTGTTACAATCATATTCATACTCTTCGCATTTTCAATACTATTCCAGTCATCACATGCACTCCTGAAAGAGCATTTAACTCACTCAAGTTGCTGAAAATCTTTCTTAGAAATCGAATGAAAAATAAGAGATTAACAGGTTTGTCATTGTTATACATTCACCAAGACAATCAAGCGGATACCAATGTAATGATCGATTTCTTTGCTGCGCTTAACAAATACTCATTGCATTAATTTTATTTTATAAGACATTGAATGATTGAAAAATATTGTTATGTGAAAGATTATTTATGCATAAGCTGTATCAATATTGACAATTGTGGTCATTCTTTAATTATTATTTGTTAGATTTTAGATAATTATTTCGTAAAGAAGCAAGTTCTAAAACATTACAAAATTCTTTAAAAATCATTCCCCTTCACCAAGAAATTCCGTATCAGTCGCTGTAATCAAGCGTAATCATTTTGTACTAGCGAAACTAGTATGCTTTAGAAGTTCACGAATATAATTATCTACCTATTTTACTATATCTATAGCAATAGTTGGCAACCTACAGCTCAATAATGCCCTCTAAATCTATTATGATTTTAGCACATCGATGAATATATTTCATGAAATAATGTTCAATCAAATTGTGTGATGTCTATGAATAATTTAAAATTATGATATAAATCTCGCAGGCCAATTCACGAGACATGTTCACTAACAGTAGGGAGGCTCTGAATAGGGGTCTCGTCGCGGTCACCACTTACTAATAGTGCACGAATGAAATCCAAAACAATATCCAAAATGAAATCGATAACATCCAAAATATCAAAAATCAATTTTTAATAAAGCCCCCCCCCCATTCCATACAAGATACGTGTGAACCCGACTCGATCCGACCATTCTGCATAAAAATCAATAATATCAGCAATATTAACATTATTATAATCATTCTTATTATAATTGTTATTATTGTTGCTATTATTATTATTATTATTATTATTATTATTATTATTATTATTATTATTATTATTATTATTATTATTATTATTATTATTATTATTATTATTATTATTATTATTATTATTATTATTATTATCATCATCATCATCATCATTATCATTTAAAACATTAAAATAATAATTTAAGCCTTTTGCTGCGAATAATGTATTTAATGAAAAAAAACTTCTACATTATTCGCAGCAAAAGGCTTAAATTATCACTTTATTGTTTTAAATAATAAATGCTGATACTAAGAATTCATCACTTTATAATATTATTATTATTATTATTATTATTATTATTATTATTATTATTATTATTATTATTATTATTATTATTATTATTATTATTATTATTATTATTATTATTATTATTATTATTATTATTATTATTATTATTATTATTGTGAATATCATTGTCATTAGTGGTATTATTATCAGCATTACGAACACAGACATTTATTACATTTATTATCCTTATTATTATTATTTCTTATTATTTCTTATCACTTTATTGTTTTAAATAATAAATGCTGATACCAAGAATTCTATAATTATGAAAAATTCAAATCAATTTTTAAAGAAATTGTTTAATTTATCCTCAATTTTTTTAAACTGTCGATGAATATATCATAAAATATAGACTGATATTTCCCCTACATCTATTCATCATAATACCATATATATGACGATAAATAAAGATATACTTGATTTCTCTCTGTTGTAAAATGTTCCAATTATACCAAATATATGGGGAATAAATTAAAGATTAAATTAAAGATTATGATATCTTTATATGGTATTCTTTATATGCGCAATTTTCCTATTACCAATTATCTTATAAATTTTAGAAAATAATTTTTTTTCTTTTAATAATTTTAATTCTTTTGTCTGTTCGATTTGTTTTCAAAAAAAAAAATTTCTAATTAGTTATTATCATTAAAACCTCTACCATTTATCTAATAATAATTTTTATCAATTCCCGTTATATTTAATTCAGATTATCAATCATATATATATTTATTTTTATTTAACACAAATTTCTGACTAAGCTTTTTGCAAGTGTTTGTTTGCCATTATCAATATTTTTACCCTACAAATACTTGGAAAAGAATATGCCGAAAATTCATGCTTAATAAAACAAAATGTTGACTTATAATCTAAAATGAAGATAATGGAAATTGACAATAAAAAATTATTATTTAACTTTCCTAAGAATATCAGAATGTCAGACTGAAGGGTTCCACATTACGACACTACCATTATAGTTAGATATTAATTGTGTACCCTATTTTATAGATACCTGCAAAATTGTTTAGGAAATTAATGAATCATTATTTTATTTATTTTGAGTTATTTTTATTTTAAGGGTCAAAAATATTGTTTTATCATATTGACAAAACAATACATGATAAAGCTCTTATAAATGACTTACTGGTGGCCACTGGAATCCAGCCGATCAGTTTCAAGAATGATCCGAGAGTTGAAACTGTTTAATTATTTTCTCCCTACTGTTTGTAATGATAATTTTCTATTTTATTATTTGTTAAAGTTTTTAGTTTGAAATTTTATTGATTTAGAAATATTTTAGAAATATATTTTTAGAAATATTTTTGATAAAAGTTAAAAAAATATAAAAATTAAAAAAGTATTGCTGAATATCTCTGGAGCGAATGATCTTTGTTTAAGTGCGTTGATTAGAATACAATTAGAAGAAGTCCATCCTTCTAAAAGTGGTCTACATGACTCTCAAAATTAAAAAATTGTATTGTAAAGTTAGTAAAATAAATTGAATTAGGAATTAATTTTCAATTTGAAATAATTTCTTAAAAATTTAAGAATAAAGAAATTGATATAATTGGTTCTAGGATAAAATGTCGCGGACAAAATGTCATTGGACAAAATGTCGTGGCCAAAATGTCAACATTGAAAAAACAAATAGTAAAAAAACATATGAACAATAGTAAAATCTAATAGTATTTGAAGAACTTTAGGGCACACTATATTATGTAATGTCGACATTTTGACCACGACATTTTGTCCGGCTACCATATATTTGGCTGTGTTTAAACTGAAATGAAAAACATTATCTCAATCAATGTGCAAATTTCAAGAAATTATCAATCACAAAGAGGTTTGCCTTTGTAAAGAAAAAATGTCTCTTTCTGAACTGTTTTAAATCAGATCATCTATTCAAGAATTGTCCTAATAATGGATTTTGCAAGAAGGAATGATGGAAAAGAAAACATTATTTATTACACAATAATAATAAAGAGAATATCATAAGTAAGTAATCAGGCAGTTTGCAAGAGATTCAATGCAATGACAGTGGATAAAATTGCTCACAGTTTAAGAGTGATAAACTGGAAAATAGTCAAAACAGAATGGGATCATTTAAAAGAAATAAATTTTCCATTCATCAGTCATCATGCATGAATTGATGCGTTGATAAGATCAGATTATTTGGATCTGCACAGAACACTAAAAAAGTCGCAGGAAAAAAGGTGAACAAATTGCAAGACTAAATCCATTGGGAAGGACCTATAATGGTAGATCGGAAACAGGAATATTTAAAAATAGAAGTTCTCATTTTATTTATACAATGCTTTCGACCTTGAAGAACTGCTCCAGCGATTTTGGGAAGTGGAAGAAGTAGGTAGTTAGTAGCCCGCTGCCGCAATTACCCCCCCCCCCCCGGGGGGGAGGGTCTGCGGCAACTTTTTTTTTGCGGCACGATTTTTTTTGCGGCACGATTTTTTTTGCGGCAACTTTTGATTACGCAATTGCGGCAACTCAAATTTCTTGCTTTCAGGGATTTTTGGTCCAAATTTTTTTTTATCACATTATAGTGAAAGTGAATCTGAAACCGAGTTGGAAACAACTCAGAAACTCCTCAATATCTCGACATCGTTATCCGATTGTCCACAATGTGATAAATGCTACGATTATTTTCCCCAAGCTGACATCCTTCGTCTCCATCTCGATATTTGCGACGGTGTTTCATTTAACGCTCGCACACCGCTCGACTCGAAATACGATCCAGGGGAGGCTCTGACATCGGAATGTTTCATTTGTGGAATTTGTGGATTGAACTACTCGAAATTGGATATTCTTTGTTCCCATATGAACAATCATTTATCGTGCAATGTGTGCAAAACCCGACTCGGATCGATCGATGAGGTCAGTCAGCATTTGAGGGATCATTTACACAAAAATGAAAACGTCAGTGGTCCGGGTAAAAGAAAAATCCTCATCTGTGACATTTGTAACGATTTCTACGGCACAAAAGTCAATTATTATTACCACCAATGGAATGAGCACGGTGTAGTGCATCCGCCAATCAAAACCGATGAATCCACTGAACCGTTATATAAGCGGCGCACAAAGCGAATGAATGAATTGTCGTACATGGCGACTGGAATGAAGAAGTTCAGCTGTAAATTTTGCAATGCCGAAGTAAAAGTAGCCGGTCGGGATTACGTTAAACATTTGGATGTGAAACACGGATTGACTGTGGAATTGGACACGTTATGTAGAATTTGTGCCGATATTTTCGAAACCCCAGAACGTCTGAGTGACCATTTACGGGAGAATCACATTCAATCTGGGGAATATATTAACGCAGGAATCCAGAGCATTTTCAGTTGCGATAAGTGCACGTTTTTCGGACATTATCGCGGGGTGGTGGCGCATTCTACGTCGGTCCATGCCGATTCCAATCCGTGTTTATACGAATGTCCCCATTGTCCAGAACGGATGGCCGACAGGAGGCTGTGGAGAATCCATCTGGAAAAACATGAAGAAAATCAATTGACATTTACATGTGACGAATGCCAGACGTATTTTAAGAACGAAGCTGCATTGAAATTGCATTTGGAAACGTTTCATGGCGTCAAGCAAAATGATTTGAAATGCACTATTTGTGAGAAGGATTTCTCGAATTCCCAGGAAATCAGGGTCCACATATTAGAGGAACACGAGGGCTGCGTGGAACTGTATCCATTCAGTTGTTTCATGTGTCAGGAGAAGTTTTTATTTGAAAACGAACTGCAAGCTCATCAAGAAGTTCACGGGGGAATGATGCAATGCGATCTCTGCCAGAAAGTGTGTAAATCGATGAAAGCGTACGAATTGCATCGAATGAAGCATTTTAGGACACGGATATTTCAATGCACAGAATGTCAGGCAACATTTCGCAGCAAATTAGCCATGCGGCGGCATATTAGGGTTGACCATTTGAATTTGGAACCAGAACGGTACGAATGCCAAATTTGTGGGAAAATCGTTACACAGATCTCCATGCATATGCTCATTCATAAGAATGCCCGGTATCAGTGTGAATATTGCGGTAAACGATTCACGAAGAGCGCATATTACAACGAGCACGTCCGAATCCACAAAGGAGAAAAACCGTATGAATGTCATATTTGTCAGAGAAGATTCAATAAGAAATCAAATCTGAATGTGCACATAAACTTTCATGAGAAACATCGGGATGATTATGGAAATTATTTGGAAATCAAACCGAGGGGTAGGGGCATCCGGATTATGATCCTCAGAAAACGATTGCGAGAAAAAATGCCCAGAAGAAAATTGACGCGATTTGTGGACCAGATCTCCAAATCATTATGGATAATGTGCTGATCAATTCCAAGAGTTGTGACACTAGTGACCTAGATACGAATTATCCGCATGCATTTACCGATCCAGACGCTAAGAAACGTAAAATATGTTGAGATTTGCAATGTTCGGCAATGTCGTAATCTGATTGGATAATCAGTGCATTTTAATTTTTGTAAAGATGTCTGTTTGAATACATTTTGATTTTTTAATAAGGATTTAATCTAAGCGGTGCTTTCAGGGTTACACGCCTTTTTTCTATCTTGTCCATAAAGTCACATCCTTTAAGTCCTTTAAATCCGTATCTCTATCTAGAAATTATATCAAAATAAGAATTTACAAATAATTTTTTTTGATTAGAAAATAGGGAAAACTATAGATAAAAAATAGTTCTTTTAAACATTCCTAATTCTTAAACAACTTGTTTTAATTATATTTAATAATGGTAAAATTATTAATTGTTTAAAAATATAACATCAAATTCTGAACAATATTAATTTTAAAACTTAGGAATAATAATTAAATTTAAGCAAAAAAATGCCACAATTCATTAATCAGTAAAAATTATCAAATAAATTCTATTTAATTGGAATCGTAAAAGAAAATAAGATTATTACAAAAAATCCTGATAAAATTGCACCTCAGGGCAAATGATTAAACATAACTAGATGAAGCAATATGTCAGACTAAACAATCTTATAAATCTCTGTTCTGTGGAACTAAAAATTAGGAATTTGGCAGTGAAAGTTGAATTTAAAACCAGTAATTACCGCTATTTTAAATTCACTTCTTCAACTAAAACATTAAAATCCAATTTGAAGTGGTTTATTCAAAAATTAAAAATCTCAAAGTACCACCTATATCTTACATACATACTAAAGGAAGAGTTTAATTGGAATAGGTACGCACCTTCTAATACTGGTAAATTCTCTGTTTATATTTCTGATGTAACTTAATATAAACTGAAAATCTGTGAAATTTCATGATTTTTAATTATTTTTAAAAGTTCAAAAGATTGAAAAATATTGAAACAATATTAGTTGTATATAGACTCTAAGAACGAGCTTTTGCAGTTGGCATTTAGTGTGAATGAATTGACAGAAAAGGTAACCTTCTGTCATAGATGTATATAAAAAAGCCATTGAACTATTCAAACGTTTAACTTTTCAAACCCTTTATTATTCAATTAATTTTTTTTGATTTTTTTAACCTAATGATTTAACATTGTGATCACATGAAAAAGGCAGTGCCGAAAATTCGTGAATATCAAAAAACATCGATATCTTTATTGATTCATAGTCAAGCTTTTGAAAAGAAATCAATGGTGAAAATTGAAAAAAGTTCTTCTATTGATTTAATATTTTACAAAATTCATTAAAATAATTTTCAAAGCAAAATTTGTATAATTAAATGAATTTGTATATTTTTATTGGTAGAAATTATTAAATCTAAAATCTTGACATACAATTGATAGAATTAGATATTCTAAAAAATTATTTAATTCTAATTGAAAATGTGAAAAATTGTTACTTTATTTAATTTAACTATTTTAATATTTAGATTCAAGATTAAATTAATAGAAGTATTTTAAAAATATATTACTTAATTACTAATCAGTAGAATAAAATAAATTTGTTTAAAAATTCTTAAATTATAAAAGTCATTTTCATATGGAAAAAAAAGCTGAATTGAGAAGCTCCACAAGAAAACACAAGTTGGATAACAATGAAATTACACCATTAAAAAAGAAAGTTTCCCACGAATCTTCAGACGAAGACAAAGAATGGTTTATTGAAGAAAACGATATGGAATATAACCTATGGAATAGAAGTACCGATTTTGTCAAAAATGAAATTAAAGAAAACTCATTTATTCTCCACAATGAAAATAACGAGCCATGTATCAAAAAGCAGAAATGTGAATATATTTGTGGAAAGTGCAATGAAGCATTTGACACCATTCGTTTGCATAATGCTCATATTAAAACGCATAATGCTGACATTCAGTGTAAACATTGCAATGAAGTATTTCAGAACAAGAAATTGCTTATAAAGCATATGAAATCATATCACAATTTGACTGAAACCAAAAAATACCAATGCACTATTTGTAAGAAAATTGTTACTTTTATTAATGAGCACATGAAGATCCATTCCGAACCAACTTTTTCTTGTGAGCACTGTGAAAAGAAATTCACGAAAAAAACTTATTACACAGAGCACCTTAGATGTCACACTGGTGAAAAGCCATACAAATGCAAAATTTGTGGAAATGAATTTTCTAAAAAATATAATTTTAATGGTCATTTGAAACGGCATGAAATTTATCGCGATGACTTTGGAAACTATTTGCAGATGAAACAAAGAGGAAAATCAACAAAGAAAGAAGAGGAGCCAAAAAAAATAGTTAATAGTGTGCAATGCGGAACTTCAGATCATGTTGACTTAGAATTAATTTGGGCCAATTCAAAGTGCTGCGGTACGAATGACCAATCAAATCTTTGATTTCTAATAGACTTATTTCTTTTCTTTAGACCTCACATTTTTGGTGTCATTGACTCCGTATTTTTATGAGTCATCCATGTAAAAAAATATTCTCAACCTCCCCATAAATTCATGTTTCTAATTATAAAACCACTTCGGATGCTCAGATTTTAAATATTCTTAGCACTACTCGATTCAGAATTAATTTGCAAGACAATTGATGCTAAACCTTTCCATCAAACTAGTTAGCTGAATTGTCCGATTTTGAAATACGTTTTGCATAATCTAAAAGATGTCGAATTTTTTGTTACAATATTATTTTTACAAATTTTAACAGCAAAATGCTTATATATTTTCAATTTATCATATGATTTATGACAAAATCCCCATAGGTCAATAAGCTAAGGGATAGGACAATTAGATACATATCCGCGAGCGTCATATTACGGACTGCAAAATGTTTTTATGTGAAAGAATTTTTAAAAACAAATAACTCCACTGTCTTAAATTATTTCTTATGGAGAGGATGTTTTCTAAACCTGTCAATTTCACGGCAAATCCTTCTGAAAATTTCAATTGCAGGTTATGAACGTTCTTTCAGTAAACTGAGGTTGATTTTGTCTTATTTGAATGCATTGATAAGTCAATTAGTCTTAGAGATCTTAGAGCTCAACTTGCAATAAACAATACAATCTATATTGACGGACACTAGGTCGTATGTAATAATTATAATAATACTAATTGCTTGACTAATGTGACTTCATACAGCTGCATTGCTTCTTTTTCTCTTTAGTAGCCACTATGGTACATCGGATAACTTTTATTTAATCTGACTAAATAATGGTTTTCAGAGTTTGGGGAAAAACATATATTGTCCTAGGTACGTCACTTAGATTAGTAAATGGTCGAAGGCCATATCTAATAACTGCATAAAAGATGGTGTTCAAAAGGTTATTTCATACCTAAATACAAACATATATCATAGTATATTGGTACCATGCTAAAATAGGGTTGCCAGACGTCCCGATTTTCCGGAATTATCCCGGTTTTGAGGTCATTGTCCCGGTGTCCCGAAAGAGGTCTTCGGGACGCTCAATTGTCCCGGTTTTTTGCATTGCAATACTGCAAACAAAATTAAAAATTTGGAGGACAACTGCCTCCAAAGTTTCGTTTGTTTATCACACTTTTTCTATTTTTCGAATTAGCTTTCTTGTTCGATGGGTTTTAATATGAAACTTTTACTGTTGGGTAGTTTGTTTTTGTTATGAACGACAGATGGTTAAGTTTTTTTTGTTTAATTTAATCTGTTTACAATATTTAAAGCTATTAAATTATTTAAAAATATGTGAGTTTATTGATTTTTATATTTATACTTGGTTTATTATTTTAAATTTTTATATAGTTACCCTAATTTAAAATGCTAAAAATGGGGTTGCCAGACGTCCCGGTTTTTCGAGATTGTCCCGGTTTTGAGATCATTGTCCCGATTTGTCTTGGTGAAAATCTGGCAACCTAAGGAATCACGATGGAAATAAATAATAATGATAAAGGAAATTCTTTGTAAATTCTTTTTTAAAAAATCATTAGTTAATATTTTCAAAAAGTTCGGCCATTTATTTTTTTATAATTTTCGTCATTGGAATCGAATAATGCTGCAAAAATTCTATATTTATTTTATTGGGCTGAAAATCTTCATCGCTTGACATTCCATCAATTTCTGAACTTGCTGTGTACGATAAGCTTTTTTCGTTTTGTAGCATCTCCAACATTGAAACTGGTTCGGATGTATATATTTTTACACAATAGTGAGGGGTATCTTTGGTCTCTGGAATTTTCTATACAAATCATGGTCTCTTGATTTTTCTAAACATAAAGCCACTGCTCTAGAGGGCTACATAATATTTTTTCACATTATAGCCTTTGATCTCTGGATTTTTGTATACTAAATCTGGCTCTGACTAAAAAAAGCCATAGGTCAAGAGGGCTACAGTATATTTTGGACCCAATTACTTTTTCTATACTAAATCCATCCTCACTAAAAAAACTCACTACTGACAGGGTATTTTCCTCTGCTCAAAGGGGCTACATTTTTTCACACTGTAGGTTTTTCAATAAATTTTTCTATACAAATTTCAATTGTCACTAAAAAGCAAAGGTATTTTTATGGTCTATATAATTTTTGTATACAAAATCCAAGTCTCGTTAAAAAGTCAAAGTAGTTTAAGGTTTCTAGATTTTTGTACAAGAATTTATGGTCAAATATTTTGATTAATCGATGGCCACGTGAAATTTTGGTAATATTTTTAAATTAAGAAAAATAGGGCAAATTAATATTTTGACATTGTAGTGCTTCTGACTTACAATTTAATAAATATATAAATAGAGTAGATATTTCGATGATCAGTCAATTTAATGTCGCTTTCAATAAATATATTGTACGAATTAGTTTTATGTTCCTACAGACATTAGGGTTATAATTTTGAATTAAGTAATTAATTATTTAATCCACAAATGACTATTTTATTACATATCAAACCATGAGAGGCATTTGTACTTTGACTGAGAAATATTGATTCGGTCTTGTTCTATTAATAAATTTTTTACCAAGTCCTTTAATACCACAATAATAGCAATTTATTATTTAAATGTTTAATTTATACACTAAATATTTTAATTTCAATTTCGAAAACAATTATAAAAAAGCTTATTTTAAATATTAATTATTAGACACATTGCCTAATTCAATCAAAATAAATAATATATATGTTTTTCTAAAATATAAATTATAAAAAAGTTTTTTAACTAATTTATAAAATAATTTTACAATAATAGACTTTTTAAATTTATTTACACAGATTACCGTTAGTACCTTTTCGAATATTCATCATTTAATTATTTGTTATTTCACTTCTTCATCTGTTATTATTCTCTGCCTCTCCACTAATAAGTACCATTAAAATCTGCATATGTATCATCCCATTAATAAATACCTCAATATTTATTTCCACACTAATTAACATTTCATCACTTATTCCCCAAAATTATTTCTTTTAAGATTTTTACCTTTTGAGTTCATAAATTTCATTATTTTTTTCTCATTTTTTCATAGTCATATGTTCAATGAATAATTGTGCTTCAATGAAGATTTTTACCGCATGAGAATAATATCTCCATTGTTAATTTTATCAAAGCTTTCTTCCTTTAACTCCCTTTCCTCGTTTAAAGAATAATTATCTTTCCATTTTACGCTATAATGATAATTCTTACCACTTTTATCTTGATTTGTGATAATTTGACTGATTTATATATTTTAAAATTAATTTATTGATAAATTTCAGGAAGTTATCTTCAGTTTTAATGATTTCATTTGAATAATTATTTAGGTAAATTTTGGCCTTCTAGGGGAATTAAATTCGTTGCTAGTTTTTAAGAGTTTATGGTAGCTGGTTTTTAGGAAATAATCAAGTAAATTTCTACCATTTTTATGAATTTTATGTTGATTGAAAAAATATTTAAAATTTTAAGGTTTTAATAGGTATTTTAAGATAAATTTAATTAATTTCTTGATAATTTGTCGTATTTTTTATTGACTTGTTTTTAAATTTTATTTTGAATAACAATTATATTAATGGCAGTTAGGTTAATAATTAAAATAATCAAGTGATAGGATAAATTATTTAATTTTTATGATAGCAATGACTATAGAATTTGAAAAAATGACTTTCAATAATTATATTTTCTAAAAATATTTCCATGAACACATTGATGAACTTTAAAATATTGAAAATCTTAAGTTAAGAAACTAGCTAACTTTATCAAGAACATGATGATGGTAAGATAAATTGAAAATTTTCTTGAAAATTATTGTAGGATATACTAAAATTTGTGCTTTAGTTTGAAAGGTATATCAGGCTAATTTCTTGATGAAGTATTATGATCAATCAATGAGAAAATATAATCTCTAGTTATGTATTTGATGGAAAATTTGGGTAAAATATTTTGTTGGTTTGTTTAAAATATTGATTTTAGTGAATTTTGATCTTTTAGAGGGCTCTTATTACATTGGTTTTGCTACTAAATTATTTCAATGAATCAATTTTGAGTGCCAGTGACAATTAGTTAAAGAAAATTCATACTTTTTGAAGAATTTTTGTTTTCAATGAGTTTTAAGAGTATTTAATCGACTAAATTGAGATATTAAAATGGAATATTTAGTGGAAATTTTATGGAAATAAAGGGATATAGTAGCTTGGATATTGATGTTAAAAGAGGTAGAAATATAGTTATTTGGTGAGTGATTTATTATGATGGGAATATATGGTCTTTTAAGGGGGATATAGCCGGTTGGATAATGATGTTTGAATGGGTAGAATTATAATGTTCTAGTGAGTTCTCATTAGTAAAATATAAATGTTTTAAGGAAACTTACAATATCATAAAGAAATAATCAATATTAAACAATGATTCAATATAAGTTTACAGAATGGGTTGGAATATTATTTTTGGTACTGACTCCTCGAGCTCTGCTTTAATTATCAAAATAAGACCCAACTCAAAACGTTTTATTAAAAGTCAAAAAGGTTTGTTAAAATATTGTTAATTTAATTTTTATTTGATCTGTGTTCGTGTCAACAGTTTCTATCTGTACATGCCAATTGGAATACATCAATTTTTCAAATTTTAATTAATTCTGAATTTTTATAAGTTTTTGCCTTTTTTCAATATTTGACTTGCATATTCAAATTTCTTTTGCACTACTTAAAACGAACTCCGAAAAATGTATGTTGAAATAAAACTGGTGATGAATGTCAGTTTAGAATGCATTAAGGTCATTTGGTTGGATTTTTAGATCTCTAGAAGACCGTGGTTTAGAACAAAGATTATTAATATTTGAGATCTTTAGAGTTAAGTGTTATTGATATCAATTTATACATTAAAATATTTTACTTTTATTTAAGATGTTATATGCAGGCAATGATTGTGAGGATATTGAAAACAAAAGTTGAGAAATATTGACTTAAAAAAGTAATGGACATTGACAACAACTAATGAAAATTGATCTTTATTGTGACGAAATTTCGGATTTATCATATAATTCTTAACGATTTCTAGATATTAAATCAGTTGATTATCAGTTAACGGTAAAAAGTTGGTTATGTGAAAGAATATATTTTATCGGATGGATAAATTTAATCTTTCAAAGGGATCTAGTCGGTTAAAAGTGAATTGTACAGTAATAAAAAATCTTCAGGTTATTTTATTTCAAATTTTGGGGAGAGTGATTTACCTTTAGAACAAAGATTTAATTATCTTTAATTATAACTGGTTGTTATTGAACTTAAACGAGTTTCAATCGATTTTATAAATTATTTAGGGTTAATGACCAATTAATTTTACTTCATGCTCCCTTTACCCGGCCACTACACCATTTTAGTCGTCGATTTGCGAATCTTGATCATGTAACGCCTTTTTTGCATGTTTTACCATCTGCATTAAAAATCGAATGCAAAACAAAAATAAAAACACACAGAATACATAATAACCTATTATAAACTATTATATACCTAAATCCAAGATTCAGTTTAATGTTATATAATAAATTTAATGTTGACCCAAAGATATATTCTCGAAAATTTTAATAAGAAGTCTTCAATGTGATAAGACATTTCATTCACAGTCGTGATTGTAACCAAGTTATTGTCAATTATGTAAAAAATGCAAACTTTGATAAATATTAATTTATATTAATTAATAATATTAATTAATATTAATTAAATATTAATTAATGATTAAGTACCTCCAAAGATTAAGGATCCGATTTCTAAATGAATCTCAATCAAACTTGAACAATTATATATTAATTAACTTTAAAAATAATGAACTTCACTTTAATTTGTTTGAAATGATCACTTGTATGGATACGCTATTTACAAACTGTAGATATTTTAAAAATATTTATTAATTTAAGTTGTCCTGCAAACATTTTATTAATTATTAAATAAAATTAAGATATTAAATCTTCTAACATGTCATTATGTGAAAATGAACACGTTCATCAATTGAAATTATATAATGACAAAGAATTACCAAAACAGGACATTATTTTTAACATTAGTGATATTGAAGACTGTATCGTAATAGATGAATTTGGGAATGATGTGAGATTTGGCGATATTTATCTGAAAAAGAAAAGCATTATTATTTTCTTGCGAGTAAGTTCACAATCACAAAAGACAATTTATAATTTAACTTAGCATTTTCTGTGTTTTACAACTAAGGATTATGTTGAAGATTTAATGAAAATTCCAAAATATTTGTTAGAAGAAAATAAAATACAGATAATTTTAATTGCAGTGGGAAATTATAAATCCATTAAAGTTTGTTTAAGTTATGATGTTTTTTTAAATATAGAATAAATATAATTTAATTGTTTTTTTAATAAATAAACTGATTATTGTAATAAATTATTGATAATATTTATGATTTATTAAAGAACTAATATTTTTTTAAATTTAAAGATAATAATTATAATATTAATCGCCATTCATATTTCTTTTTCACTATATATTTCGATAGCATCACTATCATCACCAGGTGACTTACATACTCGGGGGATGAATAACAATACAATATTGATAATTGATAAACAAATTATTTAATCTATAAATTTTAAATTATAAATAATAAATTTAAATAATTTTCAAAAAAGTTAATGAAAATTAATTTTCAAGACATTGCTTTAGAATTATTAAATTTTAAATAATTATTTTAAAACAAACACTTATTTCTAAAAATTCTTTAAAGAAATATTATTTTAATTATTTTTTAATATAACTATTACTCAATATACATCAACATATGAAAACTTATTTATAAAAACATTCAAAACACACGTATTCACTGCACTCTGCACATTGATTTTAGGATTAAAAGTTATTAATAATGCTTCACATATCATACGCTCAAAATAATTATTAGATTTTTTAAAATCAGACATTCCTAATTCTTTCATACAACCTTTATTATGATCCTTAATATTGGACACTCGAGTACAGAGATGCGGGAAGTTTCTCCAATGTATGTGGCATTACACCCAGTACATGTAAATTGATAAACGAAATCTAAACACAAGTTTGAGATTTATAAAACAAGCTACGTACTCTGCACGATTTCGAAACAATTCTCTAATTAAATTTACCCAGCTGTTTACCTATCTATCTTTTGTAATGTTTATATCCTTCCGAATACGGCAATACCATCGTATATTTTGGCTCATCATGTTTGTTAGTATCAATATTCATATTCACTACATTACATCATTCACTACATTATTAAAAAGTCGTTGTTATATTGCAGGAATTCAGATACGAAATGGGTTGCGATTTTCCAATATTTGTGGATCCTAAATTGGATCTGTATAAAAATTTAAAATTTAAGAACTATATAGACGCAAACTATTATAAAAGTAAGAGCAATTTCTAATTTATTTGGATTAAATCCAGTGACAATTTCACTAAGATTCGAATGCTCATATCA
Organism: Schmidtea polychroa; assembly: GCA_959609185.1. NCBI lineage: Eukaryota > Metazoa > Platyhelminthes > Tricladida > Dugesiidae > Schmidtea > Schmidtea polychroa. Next base: position 13,904 of record CAUHTR010001785.1, on the reverse strand, counting down.
AAAGTGGATTGGTCTACGGTATCATTCGCAGCACTTTTCGAGCGATGAAGTACTCAAATATACAGGGAAATGTCCAACAAAATGGAGGGTCATTAGTAATAGGAACAGGTAATGAGAAATAATTATTAAACTTTATATAGATGGTGATAATTAATAGATCTTATTTTTTAAAATTATATTATAACCATGAAGCGTAAATCTTATTTTGTAAATAACAATGTCTCTTATCTGTATGTCTTAAACAGTGACGTGAGAAGCAAACCTAAATTACTATGAGTGATGAGAGTGATAAACGCACCTATAATATAAGACAAAAAATCAATATGTGTATATTATATAAACATACAAACTTACCTGTGTGTTGATTTTTATCGTTTTTTTTTAGCAGGGATCCGCCCTTATTTTTCATCTAATGATTATTATTCTATACTTCCTATAATATCAAAATTATCCTTCAAAAAATTTGAGCAGGGATTGGCCCTTATTCACAAGTTAATAAACATGTTTCCACACTTATCATGAAAATTTGATCAGGGATCTGCCTGTATTTCTAATCCTGAACTATTGGGTATCTTAACCATTCGCGGTTTCTATAAGATTACCTAAACCTACTTTATCTACCGACAACTGGGCATAACTATCCCATTATTTCTCCTAACTCAGAAATATCTATGAAAATAAAAGTGACTGAGCCGTCCTATACTACCTAACTCTAAATAAGGCCCCAAACTATTGCAAATTGATTTTCCCCCTCTAACCGTTCATATCCCTATCTATATTCCCTACCCCGATGTACTCAACTGGCGAAACATCTGCCGACCAACAGCACGTAGTGCCGCCCGTCCACAAACCTTCCCCCAGCCCAGACTATCGACACATAAATATCAAGAAAAACCCAACCTAAATTATAATATTATTCAAAAAGGACAAAAATAACATACGCCAAACATAAGAATTAATTAAAAACAAATTCCGTTAAAAATTTTATTAATCCTAAAATTGTATAACATTAGACTTAACAACAACAAAATGAATAATACCATACCCATATTAACAATTAACTTCAATTTAAAATAACATTATCTAAATAACAAAATAAATTAACTAAATAACATTAACGAAAATTAACTTCAATTTAAAATAACATTATCTAAATAACAAAATAAATAAAAAATAACCTTAACGAAAATTAACTTCAATTTAAAATAACATTAGCTAAATAACAAAATAAATTAACTAAATAAACTTAACAAAAATTAACTTCAATTTAAAAAAACATTAGACCTAATAAAATTACATTACACAAAACAAAAATCAAATTTACCTCACCGCGATGGCATGGAATCAAAAATTGAGAGCATATGTTCACTGCCAGTAAATGAATTGTTGTGTAACCAGTTGAGCGAGACAGTTTTTTAATATGAAATTTCACCCAGTATTTATACTGATTGAATTATACGCCTACGCATTCTCTGCTGTTATATCCAATTAGAATGCGAGGCAATTCTGATTAATTTTTGCATGCATGCATAAATGTGTGCAATTATTATTTTTTAATTTAATTAATTTAATTAATCAAAATTCAATTTTTATTAACTTTTAAGATTTATTTTTATAAATTCTATAATTTAAATAGTTTTTTGCTAATTTTAATTTAGTTTTACAAGTTTTATAATTTAAATAAGTTCAGTTAATTTTACTTTAGTTTCATTAATTTAAACAATTTGGTTTTATAAGTTTGATAATTAAAATAATTTTGTTGGTTTTATTTTTAGTTTTCATTAGACAATTTAGTTTTATAAATTTTATGGTTTATCTAATTTTACTACTTTTATTCTACTTTTTATTATTTTACCAGTTTACTAGATAATTTATTTTAAATTTTAAATTTATTTATTTAGAAATTTTTCATATTATTAATTAATTTATTACCCATCATTTTATTTATTATTATTTTATTTCTTAGTTGTTAGCTATTCCGAATGTGATGTTTCTCCTAATTGTGTTAGTGATTGCGACCTTTATTTTCGTTCCTTTATTTTATCACCCGGGTCTTATTTATCATCAATGTGTTATGTACTTTAATTTGTATTGATTGGTGTTTTAATTTAACTTGGTGCGATTTTTATGTTATGTATTTTTGATTCATTAAAACAAGCTCTCGATTCTCGATTCTAGCCCAACAGTTGATAAAAAGTATTATTTAAGAGCTTGAATAATGATCTCATATCTATATGGATCAATATATGGATCAAGCCCTAAAGTTTACTTTAAATAAAAATAAATTAGTTGAAAGCCATTTCTAAAATGGCTAAATACAAATAGTTAAAATAGCTAAATAAGTAGTTGAATGCACGTAGTTAAATTACCCACATGCATTTCAAAAAATTTCATCATAAAGAATGACGCATCTATAATTAGTTGTACATACCAACTAATTATAGATGCGTTTATTCAGTGCAAACGGGTGTATATGCTTTAGGTTATGTATACAATATCAGAAGAGAAAGTGAATGCATCGTTGCACACGAAAACTCAAATTCCATTGCCTGTATAATTAAACGGGTGTCTGTAGGCGTAATGCTAAATTATTGGTTTAATTTTTCTAGGTCGTAAGCAGTCACGTGTAACTGTTACATGATAAAAGTACATTTCACAATTTTTGCGACAGTTAGTAATAATTTATAAGGCCACACAGATAAGGACAGAGGAATGAGAGTCATGACTCATATGCAGCCATTCACTGACGGTGAAACCACCGCTGTAATAATCTAGGTGTGTTGCCATTGATGTTGTGTGTGGGCGAGGGGGTATACACCTAATTCCGAAATTTAATAACCTCTATCATTTAAAAAAATCAATAAATTTATAGTACAGGAACACACAAACTTACCTGTGTGTGGAATTTATTGTTCCGAAATTTAATAACTTTATTATAGGAATTGAGAAGGTGACAGAAAAATAATTGAACATACACATAATGAAAAATGCATGCAAATTTATTATAGCGTATTTTCCGAAACAATTAACGATTAACGTATTGTTAACATATAATTATTTTCAAATTAATAAAAAATTATGGAGAAAAATATTTTTAATTTAGATTTGGACAGCTCTACCTTGAGCTTCAGAGAAAAAGGCGAAAATACATCGTAAAATTTATTTATAAAATAATTTAGAATATAAACTTTCTTTAGATTTACAGATATTTCTCAGGATACACTGCCTTTTAGCGAAGGTGAAAATCTGACAATTTAAGATTTATTCATTAAATTACAAAACATTTGAATTTGCAGAAAGAAATTCACAATTCGTAAATTTAAATAAATTATTTTAATAAATTAATATTTTCATAGATATACAGAAAATGACAAAATTCGGTCTTTCCTTCTTTCCTTTTTGTATAAAAAAAAATAAATGTCTTTGGTGATTACTTTATTTATTTATAGTTAAAATATATTCGACTTACATTATATTGAGATAATTCCAATTAATTTCATAAAATTACTAAAGGAAACCTGAAATTTAATTATCATTATTTTATATTATAAATGCTGACTAAAAGTAATATTTAAGAACTTGAATAATGATCTAATATAAAAACAAAATTCAAGTCTTAAAAGTTACTTCAAATTAAAAAAATTACCTGAAAACCATTTTTAGAAATAAAATAAATGAAGTTATAAAATTCATTTTCACGTAAATGGTGAGTCACCTCAACTGGTGTGCACACCAACGTGTATTATAGAGGTGACTAAATTTCGGAATTAGGTGTAGACATATGATCTTGTGAGCTTGTTACAATCATATTCATACTCTTCGCATTTTCAATACTATTCCAGTCATCACATGCACTCCTGAAAGATTATTTAACTCACTCAAGTTGCTGAAAATCTTTCTTAGAAATCGAATGAAAAATAAGAGATTAACAGGTTTGTCATTGTTATACATTCACCAAGACAATCAAGCGGATACCAATGTAATGATCGATTTCTTTGCTGCGCTTAACAAATACTCATTGCATTAATTTTATTTTATAAGACATTGAATGATTGAAAAATATTGTTATGTGAAAGATTATTTATGCATAAGCTGTATCAATATTGACAATTGTGGTCATTCTTTAATTATTATTTGTTAGATTTTAGATAATTATTTCGTAAAGAAGCAAGTTCTAAAACATTACAAAATTCTTTAAAAATCATTCCCTTCACCAAGAAATTCCGTATCAGTCGCTGTAATTAAGCGTAATCATTTTGTACTAGCAAACTAGTATGCTTTAGAAGTTCACGAATATAATTATCTACCTATTTTACTATATCTATAGCAATAGTTGGCAACCTACAGCTCAATAATGCCCTCTAAATCTATTATGATTTTAGCACATCGATGAATATATTTCATGAAATAATGTTCAATCAAATTGTGTGATGTCTATGAATAATTTAAAATTATGATATAAATCTCGCAGGCCAATTCACGAGACATGTTCACTAACAGTAGGGAGGCTCTGAATGGGGGTCTCGTCGCGGTCACCACTTACTAATAGTGCACGAATGAAATCCAAAACAATATCCAAAATGAAATCGATAACATCCAAAATATCAAAAATCAATTTTTAGTAAAGCCCCCCACCCCCATTCCATACAAGATACGTGTGAACCCGACTCGATCCGACCATTCTGCATAAAAATCAATAATATCAGCAATATTAACATTATTATAATCATTCTTATTATAATTGTTATTATTGTTGCTATTATTATTATTATTATTATTATTATTATTATTATTATTATTATTATTATTATTATTATTATTATTATTATTATTATTATTGTGAATATCATTGTCATTAGTGGTATTATTATCAGCATTACGAACACAGACATTTATTACATTTATTATCCTTATTATTATTATTATTTCTTATTATTTCTTATCACTTTATTGTTTTAAATAATAAATGCTGATACCAAGAATTCTATAATTATGAAAAATTCAAATCAATTTGTAAAGAAATTGTTTAATTTATCCTCAATTTTTTTAAACTGTCGATGAATATATCATAAAATATAGACTGATATTTCCCCTACATCTATTCATCATAATACCATATATATGACGATAAATAAAGATATACTTGATTTCTCTCTGTTGTAAAATGTTCCAAATATACCAAATATATGGGGAATAAATTAAAGATTAAATTAAAGATTAGGATATCTTTATATGGTATCCTTTACAATGCGCAATTTTCCTATTACCAATTATCTTATAAATTTTAGAAAATAATTTTTTTTCTTTTAATAATTTTAATTCTTTTGTCTGTTCGATTTGTTTTCAAAAAAAAAATTTCTAATTAGTTATTATCATTAAAACCTCTACCATTTATCTAATAATAATTTTTATCAATTCCCGTTATCTTTAATTCAGATTATCAATCATATATATATATATTTATTTTTATTTAACACAAATTTCTGACTAAGCTTTTTGCAAGTGTTTGTTTGCCATTATCAATATTTTTACTCGACAAATACTTGGAAAAGAATATGCCGAAAATTCATGCTTAATAAAACAAAATGTTGACTTATAATCTAAAATGAAGATAATGGAAATTGACAATAAAAAATTATTATTTAACTTTCCTAAGAATATCAGAATGTCAGACTAAAGGGTTCCACATTACGACACTACCAATTATAGTTAGATTACTCTATTTTATAGATACCTGCAAAATTGTTTAGGAAATTAATGAATCATTATTTTATTTATTTTGAGTTATTTTTATTTTAAGGGTCAAAAATATTGTTTTATCATATTGACAAAACAATACATGATAAAGCTCTTATAAATGACTTACTGGTGGCCACTGGAATCCAGCCGATCAGTTTCAAGAATGATCCGAGAGTTGAAACTGTTTAATTATTTTCTCCCTACTGTTTGTAATGATAATTTTCTATTTTATTATTTGTTAAAGTTTTTAGTTTGAAATTTTATTGATTTAGAAATATTTTAGAAATATATTTTTAGAAATATTTTTGATAAAAGTTAAAAAAATATAAAAATTAAAAAAGTATTGCTGAATATCTCTGGAGCGAATGATCTTTGTTTAAGTGCGTTGATTAGAATACAATTAGAAGAAGTCCATCCTTCTAAAAGTGGTCTACATGACTCTCAAAATTAAAAAATTGTATTGTAAAGTTAGTAAAATAAATTGAATTAGGAATTAATTTTCAATTTGAAATAATTTCTTAAAAATTTAAGAATAAAGAAATTGATATAATTGGTTCTAGGATAAAATGTCGCGGACAAAATGTCATTGGACAAAATGTCGTGGCCAAAATGTCAACATTGAAAAAACAAATAGTAAAAAAACATATAAACAATAGTAAAATCTAATAGTATTTGAAGAACTTTAGGGCACACTATATTATGTAATGTCGACATTTTGACCACGACATTTTGTCCGGCTACCATATATTTGGCTGTGTTTAAACTGAAATGAAAAACCTTATCTCAATCAATGTGCAAATTTCAAGAAATTATCAATCACAAAGAGGTTTGCCTTTGTAAAGAAAAAATGTCTCTTTCTGAACTGTTTTAAATCAGATCATCTATTCAAGAATTGTCCTAATAATGGATTTTGCAAGAAGGAATGATGGAAAAGAAAACATTATTTATTACACAATAATAATAAAGAGAATATCATAAGTAAGTAATCAGGCAGTTTGCAAGAGATTCAATGCAATGACAGTGGATAAAATTGCTCACAGTTTAAGAGTGATAAACTGGAAAATAGTCAAAACAGAATGGGATCATTTAAAAGAAATAAATTTTCCATTCATCAGTCATCATGCATGAATTGATGTGTTGATAAGATCAGATTATTTGGATCTGCACAGAACACTAAAAAAGTCGCAGGAAAAAAGGTGAACAAATTGCAAGACTAAATCCATTGGGAAGGACCTATAATGGTGGATCGGAAACAGGAATATTTAAAAATAGAAGTTCTCATTTTATTTATACAATGCTTTCGACCTTGAAGAACTGCTCCAGCGATTTTGGGAAGTGGAAGAAGTAGGTAGTTAGTAGCCCGCTGCCGCAATTACCCCCCCCCCCCGGGGGGGAGGGTCTGCGGCAACTTTTTTTTTGCGGCACGATTTTTTTTGCGGCACGATTTTTTTTGCGGCAACTTTTGATTACGCAATTGCGGCAACTCAAATTTCTTGCTTTCAGGGATTTTTGGTCCAAATTTTTTTTTATCACATTATAGTGAGGGGGTCTCGATGGTCCTGGGATTTTCAATACAAAAATCCGACTACCACTAAAAAAGCATGGAATTTTCAGACTATAGTGAGGGGGTCTTCTTGGTCCTGGGATTTTCAATACAAAAATCCGACTATCAATAAAAAAGCATGGTAATTTAAGGTCTCAGGATATTTTCAATACAAAATCCGACTACCACTAAAAAAGCCAAGGATTATTCACACTATAGTGAGGGGGTCTCGATGGTCCTAGGATTTTCAATACAAATAAAATTTTTTCAATAGAAAATCCGACTATCAATAAAAAAGCATGGTAATTTAAGGTCTCAAGATATTTTCAATACAAAATCCGACTACCACTAAAAAAGCCAAGGATTATTCACACTATAGTGAGGGGGTCTCGATGGTCCTAGGATTTTCAATACAAATAAAATTTTTTCAATAGAAAATCCGACTATCAATAAAAAAGCATGGTAATTTAAGGTCTCAGGATATTTTCAATACAAATAGGTGGTCTACACTAAAAAAGCCAAGGATTTTTCAGACTATAGAGAGGTGGGTCTCCTTGGTCCTGAGAAAAAGGTGGTCTCAATAAAAAATGCATGGTAATTTAAGGTCTCAGGATATTTTCAATACAAAAAGGTGATCTACACTAAAAGAGCGTGGTAAATTTTTAAAATAAAGTAAATAATGGGTCTAAAAAATTGAATTACAGTAAATTATGTGCTAAGATTTTTAAATTAAAGTAAATTATGGTCCTAAAAAATTAAATTAAAGTAAATAATGGTCCTAAAAAATTAAATTACAGTAAATTATGGGCTAAGATTTTTAAATTAAAGTAAATAATGGTCCTAAAAATTAAATTAAAGTAAATTATGGTCTAAATAAGTAAATTAAGGTTCTAAAAATTAAATTACAGTAAATTATGGTCCAGATTTTTCAATTACATTAAATTATGGTCCTAAAAAATTAAATTAAAGTAAATAATGGTTCAAAATTTAAGATTAAAGTTAATTAAGGGCTCAACTAAGTAAGTTAAGGTTTAAATTTTTGAATTAAGTAAATTATGGGTCTAAAAATTAAATTAAAGTAAATTATGGTCTAAATAAGTAAATTAAGGTTCATATTTTTGAATTAAAGTAATTATGGGCTCAGATATTTGAATTAAAGTTATCAATGGGCTCAAATAACTAAATTAAGGTTCAAATTTTTAAATTAAAGTAAATAATGGTCCTAAAAATTAAATTAAAGTAAATTATGGCTCAAATTTTTAAATTAAAGTAAATAATGGTTCAAAATTTAAGATTAAAGTTAATTAAGGGCTCAACTAAGTAAGTTAAGGTTTAAATTTTTAAATTAAAATAAATAATGGTTCAAATTTTTAATTAAAGTAAATCAAGGTCCAAAATTTTGAATTAAAGTAATGAATGGGCTCAAATAACTAAATTAAGGTTCTAAAAAATTAAATTAAAGTAAATAATGGTCCAAATTTTAAAATTAAGTAATCAATGGTAAAAAAAAAATTTTAAATTAAAGTTAAATAAGTAAATTAAAGTAATAATTTTTAAATAAGTAAATTAAAATAATGTAATAAGTAAATTAAAGTAAGATTTTAAAATTTATTAACAAAAAGTTGAAATAATAGAAGGTGTTTGAGAATTGAAATTTGTTAATGAAAATTTTTATGAAATAATTTTTTAAGTTAATTTTTAATGGAAATTTTTATGAAATATTTTTCAATGACAAATTTTAATAATAATTCAACAACAAACCAACAACTTAGTACCAACAACCAGATACCTACAACTAGTTACTAACAACTAGTTACCTGATACCAAGTACCTACAACTAGTTACTAACAGCCAGTTACCTGCTACCAAGTACCTACAACCACCTAACAAATACTTACAACCAAAAACAAACAACCAACTAGGTACCATCTACCAAGTACATACAACCAACAACAACCAAGTACTAAGCATTATCAACCAACTACTAAGTACTAACAACCAAAATCAACCAACTAGGTACTAGATAGCAAGTACTTACAACAAACATCAACCAACTAATAAGTACTAACAACCAAAAACAACCAACCAACTAGCTACTAGATATCAAGTACTTACAACCAACTAGATACCAAGTACTAACAACCAGTTACCTGCTACTAAGTACCTACAACCATCTACCAAGTACATACAACCAAGTACTAAGCATTATTAACCAACTACTAAGTACCTTCAACCGACTAGCTACCACCTACCAAGTACCACCAACAACGAGATACCTACAACTAGATACTAACAACTAGTTACCAGATACCTACTACTCACAGCCGTCAACAACCAGGTACTTAGCATCATCAACCAAGTAATAACAACTAGATACCTAGTACTTACAACCAGATGACCACATGAAATTATTGGTTAAATAAGTAAATTAATGTCTAATTTTAAAATTAAGTAATCAATGGTCTAAAATATTAAAGTTAAAGTCAATTTAAGATGAAAGTTTTCTGGGATTTTCAATGTTAATTTTAGATGCAAATCTTCGTCAATTAATCAATGACCACATGAAATTATTAGTTAAATATGAAAATAAGGGTTATAATTAGTTGTTTAGTAAATTATGGTGTAAAATTAAGAAATAAAGAATAATTAGGTAAATTAAGGATAAATTAAGGAAAATTAAGGTTCAAAATTTAAAATTAAGTAACCAATGGTTCAAATTTTAAATTAAAGCTAAATAAGTAAATTAAAGTAAGATTTTTAAATTTATTATCAAAAGATTGAATAACCACCAACTTTTTTGAGAAATGTAATTTTTAATGAAAATTTAAATGGAAATTTTTTTTTAAGTTAATTTTAAATGTAAATTTTAATGGAATAATAATAATAATAATAATAATAATAATAATAATAATAATAATAATAATAATAATAATAATAATAATAATAATAATAATAATAATAATAATAATAATAATAATAATAATTCAACAGTTCCCAACAATCGGTTACTAAATATTTTTAACTAGATGCTAACAAATACTTTGAACATGATACCACGTACTAACTAACTCTCAAACAACCAGATACCTACAACTAGTTACTAACAACCAACTAAGTATTCTTTATTGTATTTTATGAAATGCTTTTAAATTAATTTTTTATCTGTCTTTAAAAATATGTTTAATTACAATCAATAGAAAACCTTTTCAAAATGTCTAAATTTAACAAACATGTTGACTTTCATCAAAAACCACAACTCAATCACTTTAAAACACCACGTGAAATTCAAAATAATTTAAATTACAATGAAATACTAATGAATTCTAATTTACAAAAACATCTTCTTTTAAATGATAACTACTGACTTATTATTGCAAAGTAAAAATCACATTCAATAAATACTTATTGTTGATCAGTTTTATTATATATACTCTGAGTTTATCCGACAGGATGTTTTGACCCCCTAAGGGTACTGGTCGTAAGGGTACTGGTCGTAAGGGTATTAGTCGTAAAGGTACTGGTCGTAAGGCTATTGGTAACACTCAACCACCACCTACTCATTAATTAACTACCATGTACTAACAACCAGTTACCTGATACCAAGTACATACAACCAACATCAACCTGTTACTAAGCATTATCAACCTACAACTATATAACAACAATCAGTAAACAACACTCTACCAACTATTAAATACAAGATACCAACAACTAGATACCAACAATCAACTAACCACACATAAAAATAATAGCAATTAAATACAAAATATTCTTCATCACATACACTATCTTCTTATCAAAATCTAAAAAGTCAATCAGATACCAACTACCAACTACCAAGTACTAACAACCAACTACCTACAACCAACAACTATGTACTAACAAATTGATCTTTAAAAGAAAAATACTCATCACTTGAAAAATTAGATGGAAAATTAATTGAACTCAAGACATCAATAACTTGGTAAAAATTGATTAAATAATTGCAAAAATTTAAATTTACTCAAAATAAATATCATAAAAATTTAATTAATAGACAAGAAAGAATTCTATTCATTAATCATCCAGTAAATAAAAAAATACTGATCATTCAAGTTGAATCGACTAAGATAATAAATTAATAAGATAAGATTTAGTAGATAATTGATTTAGATTGAATAAATTAATTGAAATAAAATTAATTTTAATTATTTTTTTTTAAAAATAATACATGTACTAAAATTGATTGACTGAATGCTCAAAATATTCAAAAATCAGTATAAATTCATTAAAATTATCAATGTCATCAATCTACAATAAAAATAATTATCATTAAATTCCAAAAGAGACTAGAAAACTAACAAACCAGAAAATTCATTCAAATGACAATAATTGGTATATTCAAGCGAATTCTCTAATAAAATCATCTAAAAAGAATCATTTCGCCTGAAATATCTCTATTTTTAAAGATTAGTATCTTATCGATAAGTACTTGTTAAATATCATATATTCACCTCAAACTAACAAGATTCCTTAAAATCCCTTAAATGACTATATTTCTACCCTTAATCAATATTATTACAAATAATTCAATAAAATCATCTAAAAAGCATCAAATTTCCCAAAAATAACTCTATCTTTAAAGATTAGTATTTTATCGATAAATATCCTTAAAAGGTTATATATTTACCTCAGACTAATAAGATTCCTTAAAATCCCCTTTAAATGACTATAATTCTAACTTTAATTCGTATTATCACAAATATTTCCCTATAAAACAGGTAAAATCATTAACTCTAAATAATTTATAAAATCTAATGATAAAACCGGTTATAATTAAATTTTTGTTAATCACTGTACTCGAAATTTAAAATAAATATTGCTTGAAATTTGACTGTACAATATAACTGAGTAGTTGCATAGAAAGATTAAATTTATCCATATTTCTTCAAATGATCATTTTTACCGATATCCAACCGATTTAATTACTAATTAAAATCACCCGATAGATTTCTCCCAATAAAGATCAATTTTCTTTAGTCGACGTTTTAAATCAATATTTCCAACTTTTGTCGTTGTCCGTCTAAATAAAGATAAAAAATAATTTAAAGTTGATATCAATCCCAATTATCTGTAAAGTTTTCATTGTCAAAACCAAGTAAATAGATTATCCCTACTTAATAAAACATTGTTCTAAAACATAAATCTAAATTAATTTACTGTGCATTAATCACAACCTAATAAAACAATATAATTATTATTGATTCATAACTAATGTATTGCAATTTCCCTTAAAACATTGATATTTTACCAACATCATCCTTAAAAGATCATATATTCCCATCTTAACCCATCCTTCATTAAATTCAATCGAATATATCTCCCTTACAATGATATATTCCTACCTTATCCGATCTCTCATTAAATCTAACCAACTATATCTCCCTTAAAAGATCATATTTTCCCATCTTAACTGATCTCTCATTAAAGTCAATCGACTATATCTCCCTTACAATGATATATTCCCATCTTAACCCATCCCTCATTAAATTTAACCGACTATATCCCCTCAAAAGATCATATTTTCACACCTTATCCGATCTCTCATTAAATCTAACCGACAATATCCCATCTTATCCGATCTCTCACCAAATATTTCTACCCTTTTAAACATCTAACCGAATATATCCTTCAATTCTATCCACTTGAATCCTCCTTTAATTCACTCAATCCTCTTAAAATCCTTAGAGAACTTCAAAAATATGACTTAATTGTTACAGACACCAAATATTCTTCCATTGAAATAATTTAGTAGCTATGTAGTAAGAGTTCACTAAAAGATCAAAAATCAATATTTTCTACAAATATTTACCATCAAATACTGGAGATGAAATATATTGTTTGATTATAATTCTTCATCGATTCAACCAATCATTTTCAAGCAATAACAGCAAACTAAATTTCTGTATATCCTACAATAATTATCAAGTAAATTTTAAGTTATTGATAAAGTTAACTGGTTTCTTAGCTTATGTTTTTTAAAGTGCATCAATGTGTAAATATTCTTAGAAAATTATTGAAAAATTATTTATTCAAATGCATTACAAAGTCATCAAAAATCACTTAATTATTAACCTAATTGTCAATGAAATTAATTTTTATTTAAAAACTATTCAATAAAATACAACTAATTATCAAGAAATTAATTAAATTTATCAATTAAATTTATCAGTGATTTTCCATTGATTTTCCATTAATTATAACCCCCATCCTCGATATTTAATCAATTATATTCCGCCGATTTTGATTAATTTTCACCTAAAACATCTCCACAAATATTTCTTTTAAAAGTTTTTTTTATGAATTTTATGAAATAATTTTAAATAAATTCAATTAATATATTTCCATTCTTATCAACCTTTTTTCTTATCTATGCCCATTAATAAATTATTCTACCAATTATTTTCATCCATTTGAATTTATCATCGAGTAATGAATAATTTTCTCACTTTAATGATTCTTACCACCTTCATTGTTAGTTTTATCTAAGTTTAAAGAATATTTCTCTTTTCATTGCTTACCACATTAGAATTTTTATCGAAATTTATGATAATTTTACTGATTCAATGATAAATTTGAATGA
>CAUHTR010001784.1:0-70539 GCA_959609185.1 Schmidtea polychroa | reverse complement strand
AATCCCCTATATTATTTGTGTGCAATGGTGATTACTTTTATCGCTCTATTAACAGATGTTTTTGTTTTTTTGATGAAATGTAGTTTATGAATTTACCTGGCTACGATTTAACTCAACTTACATAATAGAAAGATATATAGCTTAGGACACTCGATTCAATGACCTCATAAATATAGAACTTTAACTTACCAAAAAAATGGATTAAAGTATAAAAACATTATTACACTATTGATCAAAAACCACAAATTAACAAATCAAATAAATAAAGCTTTTTCCTTTAATGCAGTTTATTTATTATTATTAATAAATTTGCAAATATGTTAAGATATTTCATAATTTATTTTATGTTGAAAAATTTGAAATCTGTCAAATTGATTGATTTGGTAAATTTAGTGTTTAAGACTATTTAGTACTAGAAGATCAACTATGACTTTGTATAGCCAGAAAGCACTTGTCTCATAATGTATTTAGGTGATAATGATGAAATTTTCTTAAGAGATTGTCCATAATGAACGTCTGAAAGAAGGGAGGAAGTTTGTTACAATATGGACAACTGTGTACAAGGGATGGACGGAAAGTACCTTCCGGACGTCTGCAAGTTAGAATTTAGTTAGATTCTGTTTTGAGCCAATTATGTGTATTCTAGTAAATTTAATATTTCAAAACTGCAATACAGACTTTCAATATGGATGATTTATGTAGGAATTATATACAAAATTAACAAAACTTATAGATTTTACATGCATTACATAGCAAAAACAAGGAATGAAGAGATCCAGAAGTTTTACAATATCTTAGGTTCCTACATGTTTGCTGAGATCAATGATTGTAGTATATCTAAAGCACCAACTATTATAATTCCTAGCATACAATATTGTAAATTCTATATTCCGAATGTCCACAACCTAATCCATCGGTGGCCAAAATTGGACAATGGAGAAGCGTTGATGAAAAGAGCCATACATCTGCGGAAGTCTATTATAGACAACATCTTATGCAATTTGTCATTTGAAAAACTATTCAATTCGTAAATGTATGTTTGAGTTCGACATATAAGAACAGGCATTTAGGGCTTTGGAGATTCCTATCTACTCTACATCAATTTTCAATGTTCACCTTGCAGTAAATTACATATAAAATAAAATATATTAAAAATATAAAAAGATTTTACAAATTAATGTTTATATGATATGAATAAATTATTTAAAATTTTATTAACTTATATTATATTTTCTTGTTTACATATTGCTTTACACCTTCTACATTTAAAACATAAATAATATTAAAATAATACTATGTAAAATGATTTTTTGAATTTTATATATAATTTTATTTTGAACAATTAACAATTAAAACTAAATAATTTGAAAATCTCAAATAAAAACTAAATTATAATGAAATTTGTTTATCTATATCAGTTGAATGAACTGTCATCAATACAATTAATTTAAATTTACAATTTGAAGAATATTTTCAAAATTTTTACTCGTAGTAAAATGCCTCTAGGAACTCTCAATACATCTCAAAATGAAATCAGTAGTAAAATTCAGAATGCAAGTGTTAGTTCTTGGTTATCATAATTTAATAACTACTTTACTAATTTTTGAATAATCATAAAACTTTTATTTTAATATTATATAAAAATTTAGCGTTTATTTTTTAATTTAAATAAAATATTTTCCAAGTTCATTGTAAGATTTAAAATTTACATTTTTACTCTAAGTCTTTTATTTTATTATTTTACATTGTAAATTTTTTAATAAAACATTTTTTATGAAAATTATAAATTAATTCGTTTGCTCTATTTATGAGTCATATTTAGAAATGAAAAATAATTTTTCAACCTTAGAATTTCGATCTTTTTCTGTATTTTTTATTTATTTAAAATAATTTCTGTAATCAAACATTTACATTTGAAATATTATAAAACTTGAATTTGTTAAATTATTTTAATTAAAATTTTTAATTTTTTAGTATCTAATTTAATAGTAAATAAATAAATCGATTTGTAGTAACTAATGATTGGCAGATATTTTTGTCCAATCTATTAATGAAATTTATATCCTATCACAACATTCGAAATGATTTGAACAAGTAGACTGTTTTTATTCAAGTATTGAATTCCACTGAGAAATTATATATGTAGAGTCAAAAAAAGAAAAATTTCTTTTGTTTATAAAAGATTCTGGATTTGTTTGGGATCGTGTTATTTTGTCATACACAGACCAATTTTTGGAAAGCAGCCAAACTTTACATTTAAATATATTGGAAATATACTATTTTTATATAGAACTTCACTTAATATTGAAAATCCTAATATGATTTAATATTATTTAAAATTAATAAAATCAAATAAGAATTTTTAAAATTTCTAGTTTAATTAGAAATATTTTTAAAATTAAAAAAAAATCAATAAATCATTTTTTTTCAAAATTTTCTTTTGTATTTCACACGAATTTTCGGCACTCTTTTTCGATTGTTTATTGACCAATCAAAATTTACTACTTTCTTTTAAAATAGAAGAAAAAACATCAAAGGCAAAAGAAATTGTGATTTTATGAATGAATATTGAATATTTTATAAAGGTTGCTCTTTTTGATTAAAAACTTTCTAAGAAATTTTATTTCGTTAATAGATATGTCGACTTTTGTACTCTTACCCAATATTCGAGGTAATTGTTGGTTTTTATGTGTTCTTTAAATAAAGTACAAAAAGTTCTACGTGTTTACCTTGTGTAAGTTGTGTCAAATCTCAAAAAAGTTATTTTATAAAAAGGTTATTTTCCAAATATATCTGAAAGAAAAGTGGCAGATACAATCAACGTGAAAAATATTTGATATATAGGATTTTCTAAGTTCGGATGTTTTCGAAAAATTTTTCCATGTTTCCACATTACAAATTATTCCACACAAGCAAATATAAGTTTTTAAAGTTGATTTATGTTTTTGGTAGAAGTTTTGCCAAATATTGCTGACTACTAATAAAATTTGATACATAAAATTCGAAAAATTAAAAATACAATTAAAAAATCATCAAAACAATTAGCTATTAAAAAGATTGCTTAATTTCTCAAAAAAAATCTTACATTTATACAGCGCCGTGCTGTAACTTTTGGGGGCCCTGTGCAGAAACTAAAAAATTTTCAAAGTTTTTTTTTTCTTTCAATTCGTAGTAATTTATGGTATTGGAGAAGTTTTTCTAATGTATTTAATATTTGGGGCCCCTCAAAAATAGGGGGCCCAGTGCGATTGCACTTGCGATAGTACGGCGCTGCATTTATAGTATTAAATCTTTATTCTCCGTTGTTTAACAATTTATACTTTTATTGTAGTTATTTTGCATTATAATTCATCTAATAATATAGTCATAAATAAATTATTCATGAACTCAAATGAAAAAACCATTATTAATTGAAAAATTATTATTAAATGCAAATGTCATACTAATAAATGAGAAACTTCATATCTGGTCAATTCTCTTATTCATACTTTTCCAAAGAAAAGTAATTAAAATGTTTAAATTGGCATTTTATTCACATATAAATACATTGTCGATTTACAATAATTCAATTTGTAAATTCTGTTACTGGCAGCACATCGTGAACGTCATCACTTCATTAATCAATGCTGTTAAGGCATTGCAGTTTTGGAAAAATCTAACGATTGGTAGAAATTGGAATGAGAAACTAATCAAGCATATGAAAAGATGTCAAATCTGCATTCTATAATTAACCGAAATTTGCGAAACAAAAATTCGTATAATTAGGCAACGAAAATGTCAATCTGCATGACATTATAGAATTTTCACAATAAATGACTTTTCAAAAAACATTTTTTCGGTAAATTAGCTAATGAATTTTCATATCGCGATTTCAAAGAAATTCAAACTTATATTTTTTTAATATCATTAATTAAATATCTTGTATAAAATATTGATTAAATATCTTTTATGATTCAGAAAACTTTCATTGGTTGATATTATATTTATTATAAAATTATTATTCTGTTGACTCAATTTATAACAATTAAATTTTTTTATAATAATAACAATAATAATAATAATAATAATAATAAAGGTTTTGTTGAAGTTCTACCAAATCATCAAATTGTTTTTTCAGCATAAACACTAGATTTTATCTTTTAAAATAGAATAAACCAGCCATGTTCTTTTAATACGTTTGGTTTTATCAAATAGAGATGTTTCAACGACATTGTCCTGTCATTATCGTTTTTAGGAAATGAAAAGTTATAGTTCGTGATCTTAAAATTAAGAAACTGTCATTCCATTATAATCTGCCAACTTGAATTCAGTAAATTCTATATACCACAAAAAATGTCTCTGTTCATATTTTTAAAACATGACCTTCACATAACCGTCAAATACGTAGGTATAATTGATCTGTCGTCGCTTTCATAAGGCACAAAATTCTCTTTGTCATTTGACAACATAAATAATATAGGAATTTATGTGAAGGAAAGTGAATTTTGAAACTTGTCCAAAGGTGGCCTTTATCAAGGGACATACAATTCCAGCAGAATTATTCAGTTCAAACCAATTATGAAAGAAATGACTATGAAATCAAAAGTAAAAGGCGTAATTGAATAAAGTCAGTATTTTTTGATGCTATAATGAGAGTTGAATACGGATTTAACACAGATTTGCATGTTAGACACAGCAAAATTCCATGGATCTTGTAAATCATGGTCATTGTTATTGATATACATAACCTTGGATATTATATCTTGTCTAGTTTTCCCACATCTTTCCCGGTACATCTTGTATTTCAACATTTGCCACATATTTCAATTACATTCATGTCTGGAGAATATGAGTCCAATTATGATTCAAGAATTGGCGCGTCATCTAGGATGAGTAGCAAGGAGTGGTTCCTTGAATCAAAATCCAATATTTGTATCTACACTACACGTTTGCGGTTGACAGCAGATGAATCTGAAGAATTTGGGTTCACATCGATAAAGACGCGCACAAATTGGTGCCAATGGATAAAAGGAAATATTGTCAAATAGTTTTTGATTTTTTTCTACTATCATTAAATTGTATTTTGAATACTAATTAAATGGATATAGACGACTTTGAAAAAGGGGGAAAATAAAAAATTGTCTGACATTATTTCTATCTGTGTTAGAAATAGAAAATGAGAACATTAATTCACTGATTTAGTGACGTATATACTGACAAATAAGACGCAGACAATGTACTACTAGCCCACTACCTTCATACGTCTTACCTTTTTTTGATACGGTGTGCAGTAGAATCTACCTTTAAGGTAGTATGCTCATCACATCATTATATATAGCAGCCATGTACCAACTCACTTCCTCCAATACCTACCTTCGCATATATAACGTGACTTTAGTACCTAAACTCAAACATACAACTCTAACATGCTGCTGTTCTTTGTTGAACACCGAGTAATTTCGTTGATACTGTACTAAATTGACAAAAATTGAAATTTATTTACTGAAACTGTTCCCAATCTATGCTATTCGTGGTTGTGTCGGTACGTGATAATAAATGAATTAATAATGAAAACAATTTTATGTAAAATATTTTTCATATGTCGATCACATTCATGTTCAGCATAAAAATTTGTAGAACATGTTTATACGTCAGGGGACTATTTTAAAAACCAGTTGATAATTTAAGAAAACTTTATTGTGATGGGGCATGTCAGTTTTGCTCGACAAAATTTTTAAGAGAGAAAAGTGACGAAAAAAAGGTGACTTGAACATGTAGGAAATTTTTTCCCGGGCTCGTTTTTCCAAAAAATTTACTAACATATAGACTATTTTAAAAAGATTGGTAACTTATGTTTTATTGGATTAATTGGAGTTTTTTATTAGATTGTTTTATTTCTGTATACATGTCATTACACAATATTTTGTAACTTTGTATTTTGTTTTTCAATTTTTAAAAAATAAGACCGCGAAGGTGGCCTTGGGCTACCTCCTCAGTTTGACCGCCTGTGTTGCTTACACGTTATTTTGGTTCTGAGTGTCCTTGAAATGAATAAAAGCACATAGAATAGAATCAATTGACATATAATCTACATTTAAATCAAGTCCGGCATGCTTTTGACTATTAATGGATCAAACAAATTCATGCTTTAAATATTCAGTAACACTTCTCTTATTTTGCTACCTATAAATAATTTCCCCGAGAAAAATTCGAAAATTTATTTTTATTTTATTAGCATTAAAGTTTTATAATAATTTTTAATTATAATCGGCAACATGACGATTCCACGACAATTTACAGAAAAACAAAATCCATTTCGGGATTTATAATATTAACCTTTTTTAAAAAAAGATTAAAATTTAACCAAAATTTCAAATTATGATATTAAAATTCAAAGTTTTAATGAAGATAATTATAGGGTACATCATTGTATAATATTAAATTTTACCATCGCAATATTGTTATTTCTCTGTTAAAACGCTTGACAGACACTAAA
Organism: Schmidtea polychroa; assembly: GCA_959609185.1. Lineage (NCBI taxonomy): Eukaryota > Metazoa > Platyhelminthes > Tricladida > Dugesiidae > Schmidtea > Schmidtea polychroa. Next base: position 64,064 of record CAUHTR010001784.1, on the reverse strand, counting down.
TATGATTTTGAATAAACGAACTTAACCATTTCGAATGTACGACGGCTACGTGTCACCTGTTTTCTGTAAATTGATTTTCAGTTAACTGATAGGAAATCATCAATGTTTGTTACATTGGGTAATCATTAATCGACATTTGGCAAATTAAAATTTTTACAATAACTTTGAATTCTAATCGTCAACATGACTTTTTTATTTCAATGTTATATGTGAATCGATTTTTTCCAAATATTTCTTTTAATCGACATATATCAGTCAATATATAGTCATGGTAACAGTAATTTAATTTTGGAATTCATAGTTTTAAATTGGATATTTAATTAATTGTACTTTAAAAGTTTAAAATTATTATACTATGTTAAAATAAGATTTAAATGAATTATTCGTGGATTAATTAAAGATTAGTTTAATAAAAATATTAGTGCATACAATTTATTATTTTTTAAAGCAATACTTTTAACTAGCTAATATTGTTAATTAACTAATTTTATGGTTTCTTATAATAATCGTGTTATGAATTATAAAAATAATTAACTTTTGCTTCTAAACTATTTTCTCATTGATTTACAAGGAAGATTTAACGAATAAAATCAAAAATTTCTGAACACATAATAAATGCTAAGAGAATATTTTTATTGTAAAAAATTACAAATAATTTTTGATTTTATAAAGACATTGTTATGAGTGTATGATATTAATTTATATAAACAAAATTTGTCATTGCCTGCCGATGGCGATGACTCATAAACAAATTGCGTGTGTGTTTGTGTGTTACATCAATTTTCTTTTTAAAAAAAAATTATCAACTTTATTTTTCATGTCATTCGTTTACGATATTCGTAAATTTATAAATTTTCTAAATATTAAATTTAAAAAAATTCTTATTACTAATAATAATTTAATGAAAATAATTTCAGCCATCCAACTTTCTCGACGATTCTCAAGACGATCAGCAGGTAAAATTATTATTTTTCTTATTGATGAAAAATGAGATGTTTTGTTAGTAAAAGGAATTTTTTTTTTATTGACTATTTTTAAACTTTCAGTTGAAATAATTTTTAGTCGACTATACATTGTTAATTTTCCACTGATTAACCGCATTTGTACTTTTATCGACGAAAATGAAGCCGATTGGTTAAAGCTGAATATTTTTTTGTAGGACAACAATGAGTCAATAACTGAGGTCAATGTTACTGAATTGGTTAATCAAGATGAAAAAGTTGATCCGTCTCAATTTCAGCTGTTGAGAATTTTAGGACAAGGTTCATTTGGACAGGTATTCGCTGATAGAATTGCATAATGCATGATTTTTTAAATGCATTTTTTCTGTTCAGGTTTATTTAGTCTGTAAAACGAAAGGAATTAATTCTGGAAATCTTTATGCTATGAAAGTACTAAGAAAAGCTAGTTTAAAGTGTAATTATTTTATATTTTAAAGTTAATTATAATAATAATTAATATTTGTTGGTAAAATTTTGTTTATTTAGAATTTGAAAAATACTATATTTATTTTTGTGATAATTGAGAAAAATGACAATTTCACATTTTATTAAAAACTTTTTTAAATCTTGTTAATATATTTGAGATTTTAGTTTCGGATTAATGACATAAATTTAGAAGTAAACTAATTTAAATTTCAAATAAATCTAAATAATAATAATTATATTTATTAAAATGATTGGGGAAACAAATAGAACATGAAGGGCAATATTTAGACTGATTATTGAAAAATCACCATGAAGAAAGAATTGATAAATTATAGAACAGTTATTTTTCAGAGTTCTATGAATTTTAGCTAAGATATTGGCAATGATTTACATGTTGAATCTACATTTCAAGATTATCAACTCAAACCTTTTATTCAAATATTAATCTTAGAGATCATCAATATTGACACAATACTAAAACCATTAAATGCTATGAATTTTTTAATTATTTTTTAGTGTAATTTTTATTGTTCTAATAAAACTTTTGGCGGTCATTAGCGTATTTTATTGATAAAATTTAATTACTTTCATAAGTATTGCGGATTAACATTGAATTTAGATGCTCGTACTGAAAAAAATAAAATTTTTCGTTAGCAGTGAAAAATTGAAAAGTATGTGTTCCAAAACTGGGGAGTTGGCCTTCAACATGTTAAAAACCTATGAGCATACATTTACTTGAGTATAACTATTCGTATAACCTTACTTGATTATAATATTCTTATATATCCTTATTCATATAACCTTACTTTGAATTTGATAAAATCGGTTAGGAGGTCAGCATTATGCGGAATACCATACGAGTGAGTGTTAGAACGGTAATTAGATATAATTTTAGAATTAAAAGAAAATCAATTTTATTTGTAAATTGAAAAAAAACTAAGCCGTAAAAGTAAAAAGATAAAAGAAAGTAATAAATAGAATTATGCCGAAGATATTATACCTGAAATAGCAATAATTATAAACATCTTTCACATTAATCAAGTGTTTTTCCCCACATAAATGTTATAATATGCCCGACAAAAATGTAGTTTGAATTAGTCTAAGACTCTAAGATGTTGTAATAATTGGGTGGAGGAGTCTAATTGTAGATCTTTTTTGTTCACTCCACATATTTTTGAAAAATCAGTGATATTGCAAAAATTCAATCGCGCTCACTTTGTCATGGATCAAAATAGAAAGATCGTAATATGACTCATTTCGTTCAAGCAACCGTATCTGACAATCAAAAACAAATTAAATTAAAAATAAATTCTTAAACACATTTTTTCAAAAATGGTGTAAAAATAAGATCCGAGATTTTTATTATTTAACCTATTTCCTTGATTTTCATCTGGTTATCGATTTAACTTTTTCGAAATGTGTTTTCAAAATTTAACATTAAACAGAGACATTTGATTTTTCAACAAATTTCAACCTTAATTTTGAGATATCGATAATAATTTTTACATTATTTAAAATGTCATTAAAATGATAAATGTGCAAAAAAAACAGTCGTAATTTTGTGAAGTCTCTTTATTATCATGAAAAGTGAAAATTATTTTAGAGTCTACAAACTTTTAGCTAGAGGTAAGATACTTTACAATAAATTTGGATAGAACTAGATTTTTGATAAAATACCTCAATATAAATGACTGAAATTATATTTCATTGTGTGTAAAAATGTTACAAATTTTAATTTAGTTTAAGAATTAATATTGTAAATTGTCTTTCTTGCTTAACTCAGTGTTTTAATAAATACAATGGAAAAGAAATCAGTGTTGAAATTTGAAAAAAAAGTTCTTATAATAATTTAAAAATATATTTCACAGAAAATGATAAATCTTTCAATTACTTATTAATCTTGTCAAAATATTTGTAAAGATATAAAATATACAACCATTTGAGCATATATAATTTATATATAGTTCAAAACAACAAACTTAGATAAATTAATTCATTTGCTCTATAAAAAATCTATATTCTTACAAACTTTTTCAATTAATTAAAACATATTAAAGTTGACACAAAGTTTATTTTTCCTTAGAGTGTTGGCTTATAGTCACACCTTAACTCTTTTATGATTTTTTTATTTATGATAAAAAAAACATCCAAAACCAAGTTTACTTTTGCCTTTTTATATATGTTGAGTTATTGAGTTGGTTATAAATTTAAATGTTCACTGACTCCAGTAATGTCTTTGACCGATCCACAAATAACACTTGACAACATAAATCTTTATTGATAATCACAAATAAACTTTCTCTTTACACTGACAATCAATTCAACACTCTGATTGGTGACTATACAATGCTTATTATACAACACTCGGTGAGGAATAGCACTTGCGTATAACATCGTATTAAAAGATCACAAATTACTGATTGGTTTATCAACTGGGACTTTGAGCTGGTTGTTTTCTTTGACCTTCTTCACAATTTATTCAAATACTCAAGTAACTTCCTTTCGTTTAATTTTTCAACTAATTCTTTTCTTCAACTCTTCTCCAAAAATTATTTTCCACAATTATTTTTCACAAAGCTTTTATCCAACAACGTTTCGTACAACATCGTCTAAATTTTCCCAATAATTTTCTCCCAACTTTGTCTCCAACTTGTTTCTCAAATTATCTCTCATATTGTCTCACAAATTGTCTTTCAAATCGTCTCAATTTTGCGTCACTTTTTGTCTCCTTTTGTCTAATTTTGTCTCTCCTAGTTTCTCTTTATATAGTTTGCTTATATTGTGGCACTCAAGATAATCAAGTTTTTTTCCACTTTCTTTCTCCTGCCTTCCCCGACTATTCCATTTTAATATCTGACGGCTGTCAAGATAGTTTCCTTTTCCCTTTTTTATTCAACCACCTTCTCCCGGGAATGGCGTTATCACTGGAAAACTGTCGAGATAAGAATATTGTTGTTTTCCTTTATTCCCGATTTCAAAATTCCTTTTCCTTTTGGTACTAATTAATTAGTACTGACCTTGGTTTTTATTTTCTTGTTTAATTTCTTTTGTTTCCTTCCTCTTTCTCATTTCTTTTTACTTTCCATTTTCTTTTCTGAGTTCCTCTAGATCGTCCCGTTTATCAAGACGATCTTCCCCCAAGTAATTTTATTTATTTATTTATAATTTGTCATTTAAGTGTCCTCAACATATATTTGTTTTACAAATTGTTTTATTTTTCTTTATTGGTCAATACAATAGGATCTTTGACAGATAACCAATGAACATATGTTGTTCATAGATAGCGTACAGATTTATTTAAAAAACTTTATAATGGTTGTAATGTACGATTATATATTTTATTTATTTTTGAACAAGGTTTTGCGACGCCTTGTTATTTTATGTAGTGTAGGTCGCAATGGCCAAGAATAAAAATACTATATAGCGATAATTTACTATGGTAAATTATCGCTATAAAAATATCGAAAGAAAAGAAAAAATCAATAAAAAATTTATTATTTAAAAAACTATAAGAAGAAACTATCAACAAGATTTTAAAAACAATTACTCAACTATTGAAGATCCAAAAGAATTTCCTAGCAAAACCATTCAATTATCAGATTTGGAATTTAAATTATAACAACTTTTCTATCTTCTATTCGGTTCAAATCCTTACGGATACTCAATACTCATGAACGTCAAATTTGGACCTTTCTATCCCCAAAATATTAGAGACTAGTCGTGAACTATTTATAGCCATAATCGAGGGTTGGACAATTGATAGATAAAAGTACCTTTTTTTATTTGTGTTAATAAAAGTTAATGTTACTTATTTAATATCACTTTTTGTGTTAATATTTCTTATTGTCAGTTAATTTACACAACACGCACCCCGATTGTCCCGCCACATTTTTAATGGTGACTCTATCGGGTCCTTCAGATTTCCTAAACAATCTATACAAATTAGACACAAACTAAGAGCAATTATTAACTTAACAATGGTATTTACATAAAATATTTAATGGAAAAGTTTTTTCACTTTGCCTTATGAAATCAGTTTTAATATACATTGTAAAAAATTACGGATGTAATTTTCATGGTTTTAATTGCAATCAAAATAGTGTGTGTTATGATACTATATAGCACTTTTAACTAATAATACACCACTTATACACTATTTCGAGATGAATAACTCTCGGCTCCTTACGACAGTTGTTTTCTACTAGTGCTCCACAAGAATGTTACAAGTCGTCCGTCGAATATGATTTTTTATTATTTTGTTTTCTGTAATCTGTATTTTCATACACATTTTATTGCTAAATCGGATTTTTTTATGATTTTGGTGTTCTGTAAATATTTTTTATAATCAAAAGTGCTCCGTAACTTCTATAAGGTTAAGAACTACTGCCCTATGGTATTTGTGTATAATTGAAAGACAAAATATTTAATTTTTATTATTTGTAAATTTACAGTTTCCTCATAAACAAATAAAATATAAAACTGTGTAATTTGAAAAATATAAAAATTTATTAAGAAATTATTCTTTAAAGTTTTATTTCATTCAATAATATTAATTATCAATAAAATTGTATTTTAGAAATAATTCATGCTTGGAATCAATTAAATTTTTTTGAAAAATTGTATGTTTTAATTTGTTTAATTTTTACAGTACGCGATCGTTTGAGAACTCAAATGGAGAGGAACATCCTGGTGGCTATAAATCACCCATTTATTGTCAGATTAATCTATGGTAAATTTATTAAGAATTTTTTATTCATTCTAATATATATATATTTAGTTATTTTTGAAAAATAAAATATTTAATTAATTATTAGAAAATTATATAAAATAATAAATGAAGTTTTAACGATATAAAGTTAGAATTTATTCAAGATTTTACTTTATGATCAGCTTAATTAACACATCTACGTGCTAGTTTTAATATGATATGTAGAATATGTGTCAAAACCAACACCTTGGATGACGTAATAAAGACGCCAAGGGTCAAGATCAAAAATGAAGGTTATGGTCGATTTAGAATTTTAAAAGTCGATTGAAGGGTCAAAACTTAAGGGAAAGCTCGATTTAGATTTAATAATGCTCGAAATGGTGGGCTTATAGGATAAAGTGGGTAGTTTAAGAGTGAAAATTTAAGGGCAAGTTAGATTTCAGTGTTGAAATATATTATTTATGCATCAAAAAAAGACAAGAAATAAGTGCAGGACGCGCATGGTTCGCAAATTTCTTTTTTATAAAATAATTATAATAAACCAATAAAAATCAGGTGGAAATGAATTTTTACTCATATACAGTTATATATATTTGAAGCTGTAAACACACTCATGTACGATGTATTGTGATATTTAATTATTTGAATTTCATTATTCTTTATACATCAAAATTTAATTAATTTTTTTAAAATTAAGTTCAAATAACTATTGATCAACACGGTTTTGGTTTTATAAAAATATTCACTTTACTTTCTGATAACTCGAATAACTTTCGGTTTTCCAAAATTTTTTCATCTTTGAATTTGATGCGTATATTGTCCTATAATAAAAAAATTATTCCATTACATTAAAATCTAATCATATATAAAATGTTATTTTAAAAATATTTGAGCAATGAAAAATTCGATTTTTAAACAAGAAATTTGAAATGGAAGCATTAAATTAAACATAATTGTTCAATATTCTGTTATGTTTGTATTATATTTTCTCATAATCTTTATACTATATTTTATTTGTGAATTTACAAAATAAATTTTCAAAAATCTTTGGTTTTGAAAACAATCCATATTTTTCGAATTAAGGGTTATAAGAATAAATTTTAGGTTTTTTTGAAAATATTAATGTGATAATGTTTTAAGACAAAAATAATATCTATTTAAAAAACACTTGCATTTCGCTTTGAAAAACTTCCAAAAAATTACGATATATTGAATGACAATATTTCTAATCTGAATTCCTATTTGTTTTTACTTCTTTTCTCGGAAATTTTTATTAAACTACTTTTGAACTTCAGATGATTAACGACATGTCTGAGAAAATTTGGAAAAACTTTCATTGATGTTTAATAAATTTTTGTTACATTTTTTTATTAGGCGTTAGTTCAATAAATATTTATTTTAGTCCTTATAATAATGAAAAGATAAAATTCAGAAAATTTATTTAATATAATTTTTTGAGGTCAATAGTATACTTTTTAAATATTTCATTTGTACTATAATTTAGGCACTAAAAATTATTAAATTAATAATTATTTCAAAAATTAAGCTCACTAAAATTTATTTTATTTTTGTATAAATATTTTTAGATTTTGAATTTCAAATGCAGCCATAATTTAATAATATTTTAAAATATTTTCACTAATAATCAAAATAAAAGCGTCCTTAATTTAAAAAAATTGACTTATTAATTTCTGTAAATTTATTTTCAGGATAAATTGTATTTATTACAAAATAAAAATTGTCGTAAAATGATTGAAAGTCATATTAAATATCATCGAAAGTTTTATTTATATTTTTTTACTAAATCTTTATTTAAAAACAAAAGCTATTTAATTTACAAAGATTTGGTAACTGTCTAATTTTTAGTTGATTGATGATATAATTGACTCCTTACGTTTTTATAAGTAAATTCTTATTTTAATTTCATATTTAAGAATTTTAAGCTATATCAGATGTTAGTGACATTAAAGATATAATAATAAAAAAAATAATAATAATATTAAACAATAAAATGATAATTTAGGCCTTTTGCTGCGAATTTTCAAATATAAAAATAGTCCTTTTCAATTTTCTGGAATTTAGTTGCTTCAATTTTCTAATACTTTTTGACCTTCTCTTTTATTTTCTTTTTCTTACTTTTTATTCTTACTCAGCACTTCCATACTTACAGAAAGTAAATGTCATAAAAACGAGAAACAAAGGATAGCCAATCAATGTGCTGCAGAAAATGAGACCTATAAACAGCAATCAAACTTTAATAAAGTCCTTAACAGAAATGGATATCACAATAAGGACATTGAAAGAATGAATTCAACTCCAAAAAGATCTTTAGATTCATTCATCATCCGCGACAAACTCGACTTCAAGATCTTGAAAGAACTTAAACACACTGGCCTTTCAATTTGTATAGCCCACAAATCTTGGACAATGAGGGAAGCCCTGGCGAACAACACAAAAAAAGAAAATATTTGCACAATGGAAAACTACCAGATACCGAAGAAAATATGCTTCCGAAAAAACCTTGTCTAATGCATCGCGTGAAATGTATGCAAAGAAATTTAGATTGGAAGTACACTCAGGAACTTGCACCAAAAAGTTAATGAACATCTAGATCATGGTGGAAAATCCTCGGTATATAGACATCTCTAACAATGTCAACCAAGGAAAGAATGAAAAAATATTTTTATTGAAATCTTAGCCAATGGAAACATCCAAAAGAAAAATTTAAGATTTAAAGAGACAATACTCATCATAAATATACGGCCAACAATCAACACTAAAGAAGAGATCAATAAAATTATCAGTTTGATTAATTTTTATTGACCTTGAAAATATTTTCTTTTACAAAATAACATAAAAAAACTAAATCAAAATTTAAGGAAGTAAACATTTAGAGATCACTAGGAACAAAATTCAAAATATAAAGAATTTTTTAAAAAAATTTGAAATTGTGTATGTAAATAGTTTGGAGACATTTTTAATAAATATTTTATGATATTATTTATTAAAAGAAGTTTTAATAGAAGCTTTAAAATTAAAAAAAAATTTTATTTTGTTTAGAATTTTAAAGAAAGTTTTATTTTTATTCAGTTTATTTTTAATCAAGGAAATAAAAGAAGATCAAAAAGCATTAGAAAATTGAAGCAACTAAATTCCAGGAAATTGAAAAGGACTATTTTTATAGTTGAAAATTCTTTCATTTTATTAAATGCATACTTCACAGCAAAAAGCTTAAAATATCATTTAATTGTTATATTATTATATTATTATTATTATTATTATTATTATTATTATTATTATTATTATTATTATTATTATTATTATTATTATTATTATTATTATTATTATTCGTTTTTTTTTGAAAAAAAAGTATTGGCCGATTTTCATCCAATAATTATCATTCACAAAATGAACTTTTGTTTGTCATTTTCTAAAGGAAAATGTGAATTTCTTAATTTTCTATTGATGTAAGTTATATCCGGCTTAAAGCAGTTTATTAGAAACTAGTAAATTGTAAGGCCCGTCATTGCAATAAAAGAAAAAAAATAATCTTTGCAAACTCCAAATTCAGATGGTATTTTATATATATTATTTGATTAAATGTTTTTTCATAACAGAAACGTCAGTTTTTATTTTAGCGTTATTCGCATGAAAATGTGTAAAATTTAATAATATTGAGTGATCGAAAAGAAAGTTAGATGTAAGTAACTGGCTTGAAAATAAATTAAATCGAAACTATTTCTAAAATTTATTTTATAATTTTATTCAACAACATAAACATTAAGATACGTTTTTTAGCACATTAGACAGATTTCTTGATATTGTTGAAATATTGCTATTTTTTGTTGATATTTGTAGGTTGAATTAAGCATAACAATAGGTTTTATTGCTTTTTCAATTGTGTTAACAAATTCGTAAACGCATTTGAAATGTATGATTATTATGATTATTATTTGTTTTATCTGTTAGTTTTGCTGTAATAGCTCACATTGAATATTTAATTGTGATTACAATACTAAATAAACAATCTTTACGACAAAATGACATTGAATGATCAAATTTCTAAGCAAATTTGTTTTTTCATTATCACCAATTATCCATAAATTTATATTTACAATCTACATAATTATCAAATCTTTATTAGAATTCCTATTTATCTAATATTTCCGTCTTTTTAACAGAATTATTTATTGAATCATTTTATTAGTTTTGTTCGAATTATTAGATTGTTAATATTGTTAATATTGCTATATATATATATGAAGTTAATTATTCTATTATTTTAGACGTGTTGGGGTTCAATAGGAGAGGCACAAAAATGAGTGAAAAATCAATAAAAACACTAAATTCACAATAAAAATTTAAAGTACAAAATATTAATTAAAAATCAAAAAAATTAAAAATAAAAATTTTCCGGGAGAAACTGGTATGGGCGGATGCTAAATAATGAGACGAGTTCAACTATAATAAAATAAAATCAATGGGGGGTCCCTAGAAGGAATAAAGTACAAAAAAACAAAAATTAATTAACTAATGAAGAACCCAAGCTAATGGAAAACCCGAGCGATTTGAGAGAACTTGAATTATCAATCAAATTAGGAAAGGCAATCAAATTAGCCGACTAAAATTAAATTGGAGCGAGCGGTCAAAGAAGACGGGCAATTTCTTTAAAGCGACTTACAGCTACAAGAGGAAGCCCGAGGGGAAGTTAGGTCAGACTAATTTGTCAAAGTAAAATCAATTGTAAAATAAGTATAAAAGCGACCGGCAAGAAAACAGAATTGCCAGTTTGTCGAAGAAAAAGAAAACAAGAAGTTTAGCGAGAGCGACAAAGAAAACGTTAAAGTTAGTAGCAATTGAATAATTTAAATCGAACGTACCAGAAAGGGACATCTCCCGTTGGAAGATCTATCCCCGCGTGAGATTTGTAGTTGTATTGAAAAGTGCAGGCCAAAAATGGTTGTATCAAGTGTGGTTGAATTAATAAAAAGTGTAACTGTATCGGTCTTAAATAAAGATTTTGTGTTTTGTCGTTGATTTATTTTGAAAAGAACACAAGGGAGTCAGACAGTAATACCAACTTGCACAAAATACTCAACAGACGGAATAATTTTCTAAAATTAGAAATATTTAATTGATTAGCAAGGTGAGATTTTTCATGATATAATATATTTAAAGTTAAAATTTACAACAGGGTTTTTCCAGGATCTTGTTTAATTTAAATTATTATTAATATCGATGTTAGGTCTTTGTTGTGTAAATTTTTTATTAAATTCATTTTATTGGGAAAAGTATGTAAATTTATTATCTAAAAAGGCAATATGAAGAGAATACTTTTTACGTATAAAAAGTATTACAAATAGCAGAGATAGACAGTTCTGGATGGTTTAAATTGGATAACTAAATGAAACTTTGAATTAAATAAGTTAATAAAAAAGGCTTTTAAGAATCATACAATAGAGGTACTTTAAAAAGGATTGCGAGAATATAATAAAGAAATTAGTTTAGTAAATAAATGATTTCAGTAATGTTTATTGTTAATTTATTGTGAATTGCTAAATTCATTAATCTTTCATTACTTTATACAGAAAAATTTGTTAAATAAACTAATTGACTAAAAGTTGAAACTATTATAAAGTATTTATTATTAGTTCCGGAAATCTTTTATTTGACTGATCCAAATTAATACAATTTATGAAAATCCATTGCACAAAAAATTAATTGGATTTCATTTTCTAATTAAATTGTAAAATAAATTAATTTTTTTCTAAATATAATGAAACTTTAATCATATCATTTGTGATTTTACCTAGACTAAACAATAAGCTCCTATCCGGCTATTCCATTAAAATAGATTTTTTAGGATATAAATAATTTCCATTATATAAGACTCGTGCTGAGATGGGAGGGTATTACCTCATAGAAGATAATTTCATGAATCTTTATTAGAATTCCTAATATGATACATGGACTCAGAGGGGTAAAAATTCATTTTTATAGCGACGTACTTTATATGCTTTCTAAAACAATATTTTATAATTTTAAAACCGGATATTCTAAATCTAGCACATTTTTGGTTAAATAGATTAAATCTGACCAGTGTTTAATAAAAGATTTTCGATATTGAATACTATTTCATCATGATTGGTGGTCATTTAATCCGGATTGTATTAGATATTGATACTAGAATTTTTTTGTTTAATTTTCGTTTTATTTACCTCCCAATAATTCAGAAATGATGAAATTCAATTTTTTTTACTATCGGCATCACTTTGATCAGATTTTCAGATAAGGAATAATTTAATGATTTTTCTGCCAGATTTTTCTTTTAATTTATTTATTTCAGTGAACTTAATATTTTCAATAATTCGTCATAAAAAATCCACAACCTCAACAAGTTTGAAAATTCAATTTACAAGTCGAAAAAAAACTTGTCGTAATTTAAACAATTTTAAAATTTCTTGATTATTGAAATATTTTGTCAGTTTTTTCTCGTCAATTTCGGTCACGATAGAAAGAAATATAATTTCATTGAATTAATTACTTCCCAATCTATCTCACTGGTTTTACCATGTTATCAGGGAAGACAAATTATAAATTTTATACAAATATAATATGACCGATAAAACTATTTTTTTAAATGAAAGAACAATTTTCAAAAATAAAATTTCAATAAAAAATAAATTAAAATTTCATTAGAAATTAAGTTTGAATTAGTGTCTATTTAAAAATTAATTTCTAAATTATTTAGACAAATGAATTTTGAATAAATAAATTTCAATCATTTTATTAGTGGAATTTATATTTTCATTTTCAAGTTTGTATCGAAATTAAAAGTTCTTGTTGTTCGATAGGTTAATTGTTGATTTTATTTTTACAAGGATCCTTAAATATCAAAATAAATTTTTAGTTTAATTATTTATATCTTCAATTATTTGCGCAAAGACATCCATTTCGTATTTTAATTACTTTTTCGCAATTTTCGTTTTACAACTATTAGTTATTAACTGGTCAAAAAACTTTAATAGATTAATAAAAATTTTGTGAATATCAGTCCATAGGTAAGGCTTAAGCGCCGCCTCACTTTTTTGGAAATTCTCAATAGAAACGAGATGGGTTTATTAAGTTTTCTAAGTCAATGTCAAATTAAGAATTTTGTGGTTAAGTAGAAATTATATTAAAATAAATATACAAAATTTTGAAAAATGATGATAACGAAGGAAATTTAATATGATGCACAGACGTTTAAATTGATACGCTTGCGCATCATATGTGGTGCACAATTTGTCTTATTACATACATTTCAAATATTTTGATTTGATGCTGATTGATAACGAGTAAAAATTGTTACCGTGGTCGTACGGTGAAGAAAAACAATTGACTAGTGGACAGACAAGGGGTTAGAATGAAAATAAATCATAGGTAAAAGTAAAATATTTTACTGAAAAATTATTTAAAAATGTTTTTAATATTATCCTTATTATTTATTTTATTAACAATTAAATATTGCTTTAATTGAAGATTTTAAATTTTTAAATTTATTATTGATTTTTCATGTTCATAAAATTCATAAAATAAACATTTCAGAAACAATAATAATATATTTTTATAATCACATTATTATTGAACGCTAATTAATGAGGAATGACATATTTAGTTGATCATATGGAAGACATTGAATATTGTCTTAATTTCATTAAAAAATGTACGAAAATAAAAATGATATTTCTAAAAATGCAATTTATTTATAAAATTAAAAAAATATTTATTTTTCACATTGATATTACAGATATGCTATATTAATATTTTTATCAATGAAAAATTCAAATCTTGTTTTTCTAAATTCATTAGATAAATAATTCAATAATTAATCAAAAATTAAATTGTGAAGGTTATAAATAATATTTCTCATTCATTCGCCCATACATCAATTGTAGGTAAATTTGGTTATTGCTATTTAAAGTATTTGTAAACAATATTACTGTGAGAATAAGTATAATAAATTTTTCATTGTTCGAAAAAGTATAATTTGCGATTAACTATAAAAATGATACATCCATCTTATCATACATTGATTAAACAAATAAAATAAAGAAATTAAAGAAAAAATAATTCAATAAATAATATAGAATTAATTACCAATTAAGTACAGTTAAACAATAAGTATAACTATCAGGATTGGTTATTTGCTAGACAATTTTGTTTTGACCGCCAGTTTGGTGAAGATGGAATCCCTTGTGACAACTGCCCAGAAAAATATTAGTAGTGACAATTAAGGACAATTATATGAGATAAAAGAAAATTAATTGATCTTCTAGATAAATAACAGTTAATATCGCATTATTAGATGGAATCCAATAGTCTAATACTTTCAAGACAATTATGAGAAGCGTGTTCTAAAAATTCATAAAAATCCCACATAAAAATTCCACATCCATAAAAATAATACTGAAAGTGACTACTGGGGCATTTTATCCGGTATCCAATATTTACAAACCTCAAGTAAAAAAAATCCTAACTCCAGAAATTCTTCCAATTTTAATTTCAGGGAAAACTTTTTCTTGAATGAGTTAAAGTGTCAGTAGTATGCAGCTAAAGAATAGTATTAAAAATATTTTATGGAACTTAAGCTAGAGGAAATTAAGAGAATAGAAAAGTGTATCTGAGAAATCAAAGGAAAATTTGAAAGTGAATTTGAAATTAAAAGTCCCGAATTAGAGTAAAAGATTAAAATTATTTTTTTTTATTGAAATTCATTAAAAGTTGGTTTACAATTATTGTCGTAATTAAGATTCTCTGTACAGTTAAGCAATATTTACATTTAGACACTATTTTTGTTAAAAATTAAAATTTTCCTAATTACATTTTTTGATATAAGATCCTACTCGGGGCTTAAAATTTAAAGTGAATAAAATTTATTAATTAATTAAACAAAATTCAAAGCAAACGTAAGTTATTAGAGTTGTAAAAGTTATTCCCCACTGTAGTCAGCTTCCCAGAGTTGTATGGGACTATCAAGCTATTTACATAGGAAATTATTATTAAGTCTAAATTCAGCTAATTCAACATTAATTTTCATTGATGAGTACCAAAAAGGTGTAAATGCTATTATTTAAATGACAATGGTGGATGCCATGATTGCTATGATTGGATTGTAATTGTTGATTAATTGCTGTAATTGAAAGTAAAATAATATTAGTAATGTTTTATCTTCTTCACCATTGACCCTTTTCTTCGTTTTTCTAAAATTAATCCATAAATTCTAATTCTACGAAAATTTTTGACAAAACTTTTTTCAAATATTTTAAAATATCCTTGTAAAGTTAGCAAAATGTGTTTTGATAAATTTATGGTGAGGCAAATATAGATGGTTGGAAATGTCTCGTTTGACACCTGAATTAAGATCATAAAGACTATAAAGATTTGATGGTTAATGATGTGAATAAGTATTAACAAGATAATTTAAATTATTTAAGCTAGGAGAGCTTTGAAACGTTCATATTTTGTATTAGGGTTCAGTCATCTGAAATGTATTCAGAATCACTGATTGTAGAGAAATAGGAATTTTATCTAAAAACTTGATTAAAATAGATTGCTTTAAATACTTCTTTTGTATCAATAGTAGGAAAATCCACAGACATGTGCAAATGAGCTTCTTCAATTCTAAATATAGAATAACTTATAAAATATAATCATGTCAACAATCCAAAATATTTGCTTCATTTTATGTCTGAGATTCATCAGTAGCTACGAGTGCTTCCATAAGCTCATTATACATTTATCCGGCTTGGTATTTTAAAAATTTTAAACTGCATTCGATATTCCTACATAGTTTTAACAGGCAGACCTGTGTTATAAAAATTATCCATAGTGTAGTAAATGCAGAAAAATGTATATAAATGAGTTGTAGAGTTTCAAAGAAAGTAAGAGCATCTGGACAAATTTGGTCTTGTCACTTAAAATTAATTAATAATTATCACGTGAACGTAAGGTCGAAAAATCAGGAAAATCTTTACTTACAACACATTTTTAACGCAAGTAATGAGAATATAATAAAAATAAAAAAATTTCTAAAAACAAATAATTTTACAGCATTTCCTTTCAATTTTACACAAATGAGAAATCTTAAAATTATATTAAAAATAATTTTATATAGCAATATGTGACAATTTGATATTCATAGAAATTTTCGGAAATTATTTTTAAATTCAAAATTTAAATGATAAAATGTTTTTTTAATTGAATAATTCCTCGATTCGATTTTCTAATAAATCAATCTTTTAAAATAACTTTAATTTCTTATAATTCAATAATAATTCTTATTTATAATTTTCATAAATGCCATAAATTTTTCCTTTTATTTTTCCTGGGCTTAAGTAAATATTGACACAACTGTGTTGTGTTTAAAATGATACTAGGAAAATATTTTTTTTATTTAAATTGAACTAGAATAAAATTTTATTTTATTGAATAAGTTTCACGTGTTAATAAACAATAATTGCATTAATTAAATAATTTTCTTACTGGTTTAAAATAGGATAAATCATAAAAAAATTCGACACGTGACCGTGCGATGAGATTAGGGAAAATTTAAGTTTATCAATGATTCAATGCTGTCTTAATAAGTTTCACGCATTTTCGCAGGGAAATTTCACTGTTCCAGTTGCATCGTTTTTTAACATTTCTTTCTTTGACACACTCAACAAATCAATTTCAAAAATTTTTCAAACTTTACTGTCCTGCTATAATTATTGAAATTGATGATGATTATGTATATCTATTTGCATTTAGATAAATATTTCCATTATTTACTACTGATATCTTATGTCATGTGGTGCTTTCAGTTAATAGGGATGGAAATTATATTGCTTATAAATAAATTATTTTTACAAGAAATAGTCGTTATTGATTGCAATTATTTTTTATATTATTATTATTATTATTATTATTATTATTATTATTATTATTATTATTATTATTATTATTATTATTATTATTATTATTTAATTGATGTTCTTTAGCATTTCAAACTGAAGGCAAACTTTATTTGATTCTTGAATTTTTGAGAGGCGGTGATTTATTTTCTAGATTATCAAAAGAAGTAATTTCTATTCATTGTTTTGTTATTTAAATATTGTTAATAGTGTGTTTTAAAATTTTTCAAAATGAGAGATGATAAATGTAAAAATAAATAAAATTGTTCTATAATCGGCCAAAATAATTATGAAAAAAGTTCCGTCGCAAATTTAAATAAGTAAATTAAAATATTTTTTATTGAATAAGAAAACAAATTTGAATATTTGGAATTTATATATTTTTTGGATGCATCGACTTAACTTTTCTACTTTTTTTATTCTTAGATAATAGCATCTTTTCGAGTTTGTGATAAAATTCAATAATTTATTTAAACTTTGAATTAAATTAATTATTTGCCTGTACAGAAAGCTATACACTTTTGATGAATACTTATAATAAATTAAAAAATTTTATTAATTGAATGATGAAATCGAATAGATAAGGTCTCATTCATTACAGCTTTTTTTGCTTCTTATTTTTAGTCTAACAAAATCATTTTTCACTCGCTAGCATTTTACACAATTCAAATGGGAATTGATAATTGTTAGTCATAATATTGAATACTTTTAGAATAATAATTATTTAAATATTATTTATCTCCTTTTAATGAAATGTTTAAACAAAGACAAAGTGTAATTTTTACTAGGTAAACAATATTACCTCATTGATCTAAAATATTGTTCCGGCTTTCTTTTTAGCAAAAGTTGCGATTGAAAAATTTGTTTATTTGAAAAATATTACGTATACCTCTAAATTTTTTTCTAAATGAGGTACGTATTATGTTGGTTTATAAACTTGTTTATTTATTACATGTCAAGGTATATTTTCTGATAAATAATTACGAAAAAAATCCACATACTTCATGTACTTCTATCGATCCATAGTCAGTGCAGGAATTCCATGGCACCTATTAAATCTGTGCAAATATTTAATAAAAAATCAGTTGTGCGTAAGGAAATTTGATAAATGACACATGGACATTTTGTTTGGTTACATATATAAATTTTAAATTATTTGGGTCGCGATCTAGATAATGATTATAATAATTTAACATGTGTTGCTCTTGGGAACTTGGACTGTAATTTAATTGAAGGATTATAAAGTGAGGAGGTAATTAAACCTTTCAGTTTTTATTTTGAACGTCGTTTACTATTACTATATGGAGTAATGTAGTTCAAATTACGTCGAATAATTACTTGATTAATCCGTACTATTTTTAAAAACTTTTCAAAATAAATGATTAATAACTAGGCAAGAAATTGAAATTTTATTTAACTATAAAATTAAAAAATAAGTGATTGAAAGAACCACTTCTGTTTTTAACTATTTGAAATATATTTTAATCATGATATTTTTCAAATGATCTTATATACAAAATTTGGCATTGTTTGATTGTCTGATTATCATTCTCATGTATACTCATGACATTTTTATAGTACTCAATTATTTATAATTCTTTTATTTTTTCGTTTCCTGATAGCTATTTTTATTTAAGTTTACCCCAGTTATATTGTTACATACATTTGTAACATTGAATAAATTATCTACATTATAATGATCAATTCTTTATTAATGTAAATTTTGGAGTAAATTCCAAGTATGGATCTGTGAATCTCTAATTTCATGTCCATTTCTACTCAAGTACAGGTTTTCATGATTGTTAAGTATTAAGTCAAGGTTGATGATCTCTAAACCTAATATTTGAACAAAAATTCGTTTGCGTAAGAATTTAGTTACTAGATATATAAAGTCATTTTAAACATGTTTTAATAGTTGTAGGATTTGATTTTAGAATCTTCAAATTTAGATTTAACATGTATATCATTTCTGATATTTTAGGTTAAATTCATAGAACTCTGGAAAATAAAGTCTAAAAATCCTTGATAATTATGAGATCGAAATAATTTATTCGTCTCCTAAAACGGTTTTTTGAAAAATTATCCATGTTTGACAAAGTTAATTTTTCCCATAACTACAGAGAGTAAATATCACTGATAATGGTGAAATAGATCTTTAACCTCCAAAAATACACAGATCTTTAATTTCCATTTTATTCAGAAATGTTAGTTTATCTTACATTTACCCTATTGGTAATCTTCGAAAGGGATTAAACAACAAATTCGTAGTAGATGCATTGGGATATCATTAACTTTAAGAAAATTATGACATCTCAGAAATAAGTTAATTTAATTTACTGTATGTAATATTTTATTTAAAATGTTTAGTGACTTCTAATCCATGTAACAAGATAATTAAATTTAATTTTTAAAATAATTGCTGAAATGTCCGTTTTTATACAGAAAAACCAATATTGAACTTTGTCGACTCTTCCTAAAGGATGCTGTTTTCATTTTGTTTTAAAAATTGAAATTAATTTTCTTTAAACAACTTTAATTGCAGCTGTGAGGTGTTTTCAGCTGAGAATTAAATATTTCAATGATTTATTAACACATTGTATGCGAGTACATTTTTTGGCGGAGTTGTGCTGTAGCGGGGTTTTTTTGCGTAAATTTAGTTTTTCAGTAAAATCTCAATAAATCGAAAATTATTTAAATTTTTAACCAACGTTTCTTATTTTGGTGGGAACATTTATAATAATATCGTAAATATGAAAATTTTAATATAAATATATAGTTTTAATTTTTTCGAATTACATTATATATTTTTTTAATTTCTTCAAATGGTGGTATAGACACAATTCTCGTTTTAAAGTCTTCTCGGCTGCACAGTGTACCAGCAGATATTCTGTTAAACTTTCCTTGTTTAACTCATGCCCCAATATTTTATCGACTATCTCGTCTATGATAGTAAAATATTTATCGGGCTCCTCACTCGTCTGTTTATAAGACATAGCAGATAGAAGAGGAGATAGTCGGGGCAGTGTATTAAACAGCGATGCTGACTCCCAAATTATTAATTATTATAATAAAAGTAAAATATCATGTATTATAGAAAAAGATGTGAAAGATATAGAGGTAATGGAAGAAGAAAATAATGTAATAAGGAAAGTAAACAGATTCATAAAAAAGGATTTTGCAGAAATAGAGACAAAATACAAATGCTCACATTGGATGAATGGAAAAATGATATTATTAGTAATGATAAAATGCAAGGCTGACAAGTGTAACTATTAGAATACAAGACCAGAATATGGAAGGCTTGCTAGATATAGGAGCTACAGTAAATGTCATGAGTTGGAGCAAATTTGAGAAACTTAAAGATGTAGAACTAACAACAACGACTGATACATTGAGATGTGCACATAATAGTGTTTTAGAAACGAAAGGTAAAGCAATATTAGAAATAGGAGTAAATAACAGAAAAAGAAGAGTAAAGTTTACGATAGTAAGATATATAACTCCAGAGGTATTTGGTGGTATAGAGTTGCAAAAACAATTTGGTATACAACTAAAGTTGCCAGTAGAAGAGGTTGAGAAAACGAAGCAAGAGCACATGTGCAGTATCGAAGCAAAATTTGAGAAGGCAATAACGGAGATGGAACGATTTCAAAGAGCAAAGAATACTTTAAAGATAAATAACCCGATACTACTAAACATTATAAAAAAAGAATCAAAATGTTTTTATAGCTGATAAATGGGACATTGGATGCACAAAGCTGTTGAAGCATAAAATAGAAACTCAAGGAAAGCCGATAAATATTAAACCTTGGAGACAACCAGTGCAACTTGGAATGTAAAATAGATGAAGCGATAAAAAATTTATGGGAAAACAATATTATCAAAAAGTGTAATTCGCCATTGAACACTCCATTAATATGCGACTGGAAGAAAGAAAAGCAAGATATCAGATTATGCCTTGATTTCAGGCAATTAAACCTAGTAACAGAGAGACAGGCGTTCCCTATGCCGAATATAGCAGTGTTGTTAGATAAATTGGGTGGAGCAAAGTATTTCAGTTCGATAGATTTTGGAAATGCATATTATCAAGTAGAACTAGAAGACGAATTATAGTTAAAAACGGCATTTTCAACCAAATCAGGTCAATACTTTTTAACAGAATGCCATTTGAAATAGCAGCGGCACCAGGTACAGCTCAGGAATTGATGGGAAAAGTATTAACGGGTACGAGATATGCAGCAGTATACTTAGACGATATTGTGATATTTACAGATACCAATCATCACTACGAAGTTTTAAATGAGGTGCTGGATAAAATAGGAAAGGCGGGTCTTAGGATAAACCCTGAAAAGTGCCATATCCTTAAAGAGGAAGTCAAATCTTTAGGTCACATAATCAACAAAGATGGAATACAGACGGACCCATCAAAGCTAGACGCAATTAAATCATTTGAAAAGCCAAAATATGTTTTAAGAATCTGAGAAGCTTCCTATGGATATGCAATTACTACAGAAGATTTATATAGGAATATGCAAAAAAGGCAAGAGTTTTAGAAGAGCTATGCGGGTTAAACAACAAAAAATTAAATTGGACTGACTGCAACATTGCATTCGAAAATATGAAAAATGCTTTAATGTCCTCACCTATTCTAGTGTTTCCAGATTTCGAAAGAAAATTCATTCTAGATACTGATGCGAGTTTTGACACGATTGGAGCAGTATTATCACAGAAAGACGACAGCGGGTGCGAAAAGCTTAAAGCATACGGTTTTCATGCAATGAGCAATCATGAAAAGGGATATTGCATAACAAGGAAAGAGTTTCTGGTAATCTATTATTTTTGCCAACACTTCAATCATTATTTATATGGAAACGGTTCATTTTGAGAACGGACCATAAAGCTATCACGTTTATGTTATCCACAAAGAAACCAATAACAATACAATTTCACACATGGATTAACTACCTCAGTAGTCTGGATATTAAAAAAAGAGTATAGAAAAGGTACGGATCATGCAAATGCAGATATGTTGTCAAGAAGTACATGTGGAACATGCACACAATGTTTATTGGTACACGAAGACGTGAAAGTGGAAAGAATGAAAACCCGAAGAATAAACACGATGGAAAAAGCTGAAGATTATAAGTGGCAAAAAGATAATACAGAAATAGAACAAATAAAAAAGGAAATAGCACAGGGTTCAAGTTGGAAATTTATACTGGTAGACAACGTGGTGAAAACTATAGAGGGTAAGGTATGGATACCTAGAGACAAAAGACAAGAAATGATAAAGAGTATGCATATTTTGCTATCACACGCAAGAGCAGAAAAGGTGACAAAATATGTAGCGGACAATTACGATATGGGAGACATAAAAGAATCAGTCAAAGAAACAATTGGACAATGTGAGGCATGTCAAAGAACGAAAGTTGTGACAACAAAATTGAAGGGAGACAATAAAACTGACAGCAGAGGAGCCGTGGGAAAATGTGTACATTGATATATGTGGTCCATTACAGGAAACATTCAGAAAGAAACGATATATATAGTTGCAATGATTGATCAATTTAACAGATATAGCTAAACCGGATGAGGAAACGGTGAAGGAAACAATGCTACAGGAACAGATTCTTAGATTTGGAGCACCAAAGGAAATTCACCCAGATTGTGGAAAAGTATTTGAATCTATTTGATGAAAGATTTTATAAAATCAATGGAAAATACACTATGATTTTTAAGTCCATACCACAATAATACAAATGATGTGATAGAACGTCAATTCAGTACAATAAGAGACTATTTAAATGCATCATTAAAAGAAAAAAGTAGAACAGATTGGGCAGAGATCATACCAGAGATTGCATTTACCATGAACGCAACATTTCAGAAATCACTAGGGCGAAGTCCCGCAGACGTAATATTAGGAAGAAAAATAGCTCGAGAACAATTTCATAGTAAATAGCCGATTTCACAAAAAGAAGACACACGAAAAACAACGCAAACAAAAAGATATATTGGAGATGAGGTTCTGGTAAAAGTTGAATCAAGAACGAAAGACAAGGAAAGATACGAAGGGCCATATAGAATAATGCAGAAGGTCCATGATCGCCGATATCTGCTACAAGACCAAAGTGGCAAAATGCTTCAAAGAAATGTTGAAAAGATAAAGAAATTTCTTAAAGAAAGGGGAAGTGAGGTGTTTTCAGATGAGAATTAAATATTTCAATGATTTATTAAAATAATTTTAAATGATAAATAAAAATAACTTTTAAAAACATTTTTTAATGGAAATTTTTAAATTGAAATTCTTAAATTTTTCAATTAAAAAATCTTTTTAAGAGTAAATCATTTTTAAATAAATATTTTTAAATATCGAAATTTTAGTAAATGGTTTTAGAAATATTTTATTCAACACTGAAAATTTGTTTGGAAATTATACAATATTTCATTAAATAAATACTTGAAATTATGACATTAACTTTTGAACCGGATTTAAAAAATAAATTAAAAGATGTGTTAGTAGCTTCTAATAGCAGCAACTTTTGAATACTCGTCGCCATCATCTACTTCATTTTCTTCCTCTATTTCCTCATCAATATTATTACATTTCAAACTCCAACAACATCCTCAATCGTATTCAAGTGATGTCCATTCAAATTCTAATGGCTCTAAATCTTTAACAATATCAAATAATAGTTCGAGAAAATACTCTTTGTTTAATTCTTCAATTAATTTCATGTATTTCCAAAATTTAAAAAATTGAATTTATAGTTTCATTTGACTATAACTTGATATTATTGAGTTATAAGTTTTCAGGAGGAATAAATTTTTAGTCTAACTCTTCATGTTCCTAAATCAATAAAAAGAGTAAATAATATTTTTCTTTATTTCATAACAAGTTTTTGATTCTTCAAATTTCAACTATACACAATTACAACTAAAACTCGATTACAATTTAATATCTTCCCAAGTGAGATTAGCTTTTGCTATAATTATTTTGGTAGACAATGCCTTCAATGATTTCTCAAAATCTGAAACACGTAATTATTCGCTTTTTAACTATAATGATAATCTTTACAAAATCAAATATGTCTAACTTTTTTGGATTTTCATTTATAACTCTAGTGTAATTCTCTTTCAAGTTTTGTAAAAGTATATTATGTTAAACCCTCTGACCTCTACTTAGTATTATATTCTCTCACCTGTCAAACTCGAGAATTTTTATGTAATTAATGACATCAACAATTAGTTATTTAATTTGCATTTTGGAAAAAAACGCCTTGTAGAGGCCTCTTTTTAATTTAAAACTTTTAGCCGTGTATTCGATTTTAGGACTATTACCTGTTTCCATCCCTCTCCGAAAAGGCAATTTTTATTCCTACAGTTCAATAAATTAATTTACAAACCAGACGTTTAATTAATTAATACTCAAACATCCTATCAAGCCTCCATAACATGTATATTTTTAAAACTTTGAAGTTAAAAAGTAAAAAATCCTTATGTAGTATTATAATAATTGAGAAACATTTGACTGTAATTAACCTTAATATGTTCTATCAGTAAAATATTTTATTTTTTTGTTCACCTTTAGTCTGTTTTTATTTTTTAACACATTTCTTAAATATATTTTATTTCCATTTTTGTGTTAGATAGGAGAAATAAAGGGAAATTTTTGATCTAAAGTTGTAATTAAAATAAATGAAATATTAAAAGTTATTATTGTTCACTGAAAAAAATTATAAATCGCTATTTTAGGGATTGTCAAGAAAAGAAAAAATCAAATTAAATTTTCGTAAAAAAGTGACTTTTAAAATAATTTTTCAAAAAATAAAGTTAATAATCAATAAATTTACCTACAAAAATACTGTATTGGAAGTTTATACTTGAAATAAAATAAAGTATGTGGACTAAAATAAAATCTTCTGATTAAGGAAGTCTACTCACTTCACGAAAGATTTATTAGTATTTTTGCTTATAGAATTTATTAATGTTCTACTTAAAGAAAAGTATCACATGCAATTTTATAAGGTACAACCAGTTGAAGATTTGGTGATATTAGTAATTATTTTACAGTTTAAGTTAGTTTCAAAAATAATAAATTTATTATTGTAAATTAAAATTAATTGTTAAATGCTTTTTAGTTTATGTTTACGGAAGATGATGTAAAATTCTATCTCGCAGAATTGGCATTAGCTCTTGACCATTTACACAAATTGGGAATTATCTATCGAGACTTAAAACCAGAAAAGTAAGAAACCAATTTTCAATTTGTTCCGTTATTAATTTAAACCAAATATTTAAATAATTAAAATAATTTACAAAATTTAAATTTATTGAGTTTAGAATTATTTTATCATTTTTCAACCTACATTCTTTTGAACCAATCAAATTTACGGAGAATATCTTTTTTACTACTGTTTATTTCATAGTAATATTATAATTTATTTGTGTATTTTCTAGTATTCTTCTTGATGATGAGGGCCATATAAAGTTAACTGATTTTGGTTTATCCAAAGAATCTATATTTGATGAAGAGGAAAGCAAAGCATATTCGTTTTGTGGAACAGTGGAATATATGGCTCCTGAAGTTGTAAATAGACGCGGACATAGCAAATCAGCTGATTGGTGGAGTTTTGGTGTTCTAATGTTTGAAATGTTAACTGGAATATTACCATTTCAAGGAGACAATCGGAAAGAAACCATGAATCAAATATTAAAGTATATAATAATAATAATAATAATAATAATAATAATAATAATAATAATAATAATAATAATAATAATAATAATAATAATAATAATAATAATAATAATAATACCAAGTATGTTAAACAGTTAAATGATAATTTAAGTCTTTAGCTGCGAAGTATGTATTTAATAAAATGTAAGAATTTTCAACTATAAAAATAGTCCTTTCCAATTTCTTGGAATTTTGTTGCTTCAATTTTCTAATGCTTTTTGGTCTTCTCTTTTATTTCAATGGTTAAAAATAAACTGAATTAAAATGAAACCTTTTTGAAGAATTAAAAAAAATATTAAATTTTCTCTAAAATTCAAAACAAAATAAATTTTTTTTTAATTTTAAAGCTTCTATAATTAGATCATAGAAACTTCTTTTAATAAATAATATCATAAAATATTTTAAAAAAAAGTCTCCGATAACTATTTACACACGCAATTTAAAAATTCATAGTATGATGTAAACCCCAATTCATTATAAATAATAAAAAATTATAATAGTGTTAATAACAACAAAAGTCACATAAATTATAAGTTTACAAATTTACAAAGAATTATTTTTCTGTTGTTTCGTTTTCAAAATCCTTGTATTTTTCTCGACTTTTAGATTTGGGGTACTTATAAGAACTTTGAAATTGTTTTAGTTTGGAGAAATTGCCTACTTTTTGAACTTTTTTTTCAATTTTTCTCTAATAATTAAATGTTAAATTCAATAAATCAAGAAAATTTCTTTTTCAATTATTTTAAAATTGATTTTATGTTTTCCAATATTCTATTAAATAATTTAAACATGTAATACAGATTTGTCATTGAAACGTTTATAAAATGAAATCTGACAACTCTCCATTATAAATTAACTACTTTTATTTTTAATTTTAATTAATAGACATGAATCCGACTAAATTAAAATTTAAAAAGAAGTTTTGTCAATAAAGCTTAAATGGCCAACAAATGAAATTATTGTAAATTTTCTATGTGGGAGTATGTTTATTTACTCATTTTCTATTAAATATTCCTGAATATTTGAAAATCTTGATTTTTACATTTTGAAAGTGAAAATCACGTATTTATTTTTTATCAAACAAAATATTTAGATTGTTCTAGTATATTAATTTTGTTTTAATTATTTTATTCTTTACAACTAGAAATAATATATAATTTTATTGTTTAACTGTTGACATTTAATTAATGTGCTGCTACCAAGAAATAATCACTTTATACTTATAAGTTTTAAGTAAATTATTTTAAGATGAATCTTTTTGAAACTATAATATCAAATAGTCTTTAGGAAATCATTTAAAAAAAATTTGAAAAAAAATATTTTCTCAATCCCGTCTATTCTTATATAACATTATTTTCAAGCTCTTCTGTGCTCGAATAAATTTTTTTTAATTTTATAAACTCCTTACAGTATTTTCAATAATCTTTAGGTGGATAGAATGTCATTTGTAAATTACGCTTTTGTGGACCTTTATGGCAATTTGAATCATCTTATTGAAATATCTGGTCAAGTCATTTTCTTTTTTTATTTATTTTCTAAACGCTTGGTAAAAATTTAGTGTATTATTGCAGTATTTTTCCCTGGTTATTCATATACGTTGCCGACACGAGACAATGCTAAATTGAAGAACTTGGATAATTTAAGTCATTGTCAGTAAAGTTCTGAACTTCTTCTAAATGATACATTGGACTATATTTTCTAGTTTGTGCAAATACCAGATTTGAATTCAAGTAAATTTAATGATCCAACTCATGAATAAAAAACATTTGGGGAGGCTTCTCTCTATCAAAAATTTCTCTTAATTTCATAATCATTCACTCTCCATACTTTTTTTTATGTCAGCACTCAGTTGTATGACGTGAAATTGAAATTTTCAAGATTAATATTAATATTTTTGAATTATTTGGCTACAAAATCTTCACACCCTCCCCAATATTCTTCTTTATAAAATTCCTCTCCGTATATGGACGTTTAGCACGAGCAATATTCCAATATTCCAACAAAACCAGCGTCGATAACGGTATTATTTTCCTTTTAACGAATTTTCTATATTGAGCGAGTGGTTGATTGCAAGTAAGACACTATGCATAATCTTATTCAGATCTAAAATGTCAATTTTCATCTTTTCTTATTTTATGACGTCATATTTATAAAATAACAGCTACTTAAAATCGAATGGTTTCGTTTAAAATAGACTTCTTAAATTATTGTAGAAAAATTACTTTAAGGCTTAGCTATTAGAAACGATAGTGGGACGATTTTCACCCAACTAAGCTTAATTGTTGTAGTTGGAAAACAATATAGTTTACCATAAAAATTGCTTAATATTTGCACAAGTATTTTGTATGTAAGAGGCTATGACTCTATATCGTACAGTAAAACTAAAGTTCAGTGATTGATTAAGAAAAGTTAAGTGTAAAAACTTTTTTTACATGCTCAAAATGAATCTTAAAATATTGCAAAACATTGATATAACAAAAATTACAGGAAAACAAATACAATAATATTAAATTCCTCTGGGTTTTTCTAAATTGTATTTTTTTAAAATTAAATTTTAACAATATTTTTTCGACCTTGACTAGAGCCGAGGTTTTGCCAATTGTGGTTTATCATCATAAAATTCAGACAAAAACTAATATTTTTCAAGTTTACATGTTTCTTCTTTTTGTCCAAAACTTGATTAGTTGCGGTAGACACTAGCTGCAATCGGCTGACCAGATTTCACGAAGCTGTAGTGAATAATAGCAACTCTGGATACACCATTTCCTTTATGGTGAAAATTTGGTCTGATTGTGTTTTGAAACTTTTTTGACATCTCAAACCAAACATTATACCGAAAGCCTGGGATTGTCGAAAGAAATTCACTATTCAATACAGAAAAAAGGCGATTTCACTTATTGTACTGGTTTAATTCCTCTGATCACCTCTAGCCTCTTTCATTTGCCATATTAATTTGTTTCAAATGGTTTAATATAGTTGAATATAATCAGGGACGGCTCTACCATATAAGCGAATTAGGCGGCCGCCTAGGGCGCAAAAATATTTTTCTAAATTATTTCTCGAATATATAAAAAAAATTATTTATTATGATATCATTAATTTTTCTCTTATACAATTGTCACTACTATATTATTTTGTACTATTATTTATGTATTTTGAAACTGCATATATTATTATATTTTGAAATGGACAAATTTTTTATTTCACTCAATAAAAAATTTTTTATGAAATACCTACTCGTTGAATAAGGAAATTTAAATTATTAAAACATAATGTTTCAGTTGGCATTCTTCAAGGTAGGCGCTTCATAAAAATTCGCCTAGGGCGCTAGGCTGGGACAAAATTTCTTGAGCCGCCCCTGAATATAATGTCAAACTTTGCTACCAATTAATGAGTTCATTGAAATATATTAGCATGTTACATCATTTTTTTAATCTTTTCTATTTTGAATTACTTAATTTATTTTAATTACACGTTGTCCATTTGAAAATCGTTATTTTCCATTCAAAATCATATTAATTATTTGTTTTCACATCAAAATTATCCTTTATAAATAACCTCAATATTAAAATATATTATGTTATTTTGTTTAGAGCAAAATTAGGAATGCCTCAATTTTTGAGTCCAGAAGCTCAGAGTCTTTTAAGAGCACTTTTCAAACGAAATCCCACAAATAGATTAGGTAATTTTATTATAATTATATCAGTTCAATTGTCAGAAAATAATTGCTACTATCTGATGCATGGAGATTCTATTTTCTCCTGTAAATGATTCATCATTCATGAATCTATTTATCGCAAATCTCTAGTCACTAATTGAAGTCGATTTGTACAATATTTTTAAAAAAATAATATTTTTCAAATTTATGAAATTTTTGTTAATTTAATTAAAACAATTTATTTTCTCCAGGTTATGGCCCTAATGGTATAGATGATCTGAAATCACATCCGTTTTTTTGTACAATTAATTGGACTCAGCTTTATAATCGTCAAATATCTCCGCCATTCAAGCCGGTTTGTTCTCCGTTAGATGATGCATTTTATTTTGATTCAGAATTTTCAATCAAACAATTAAAAAGTAACGATTTTTCGATGTAATTTTGAACTAACAAAATTTAATCAAACAAAATAATTGTATTAACCTCTTCATTCGTGAATTGTTTTTTTAATTTACGAAATAAACGAATATTTGGTACTTAATATAAATTGCAATTATAAGATACATCTTCATAGGGAGATATCATGCAAATGAGATACATTTTTGTCTATTTTGTTTTATTATATTAATAAAAGTTAATTTATAAAATGCAGTTCAATTCAAAGATATTTATTGCATAATTCTAAATTATTTTTCAAAATAATTATAGTTGAAATGATGGTATGTTGCACGTTTTGTAGAAAAATCTAATTTTATTACTATAAAAGTTAAAGCGATATCTGGAATCGTTCAGTCTATTACATTTTTGGCCAATATTTTCCTCTATTGTAACGAATGTGATCTACAGGATTAACATATTTTTACTGATTACTTGAAATGTTACTGAACGTTTATTTTTAATTACATTTAAATTGGATTTTCCATTAATCATAACTCATTCAAATTCTTGTAATTTCCCTTAGCATAATTTCAAACTTGCTTGTTTATTAACATAGTTTTGTATTATTTTCATCTCAGTTATATCTATGATATCTCTAAAAGTATATTAAATATTTAATTATTCAGTAATTCTCATTAATGCATTTTAATTCAGCTGATTCTCCTGGTGTTCCATCGAGTGCATCTGCAACTGATTTATTCAAAGGCTTTAGTTTTGTTGCTCCTGTAGTACTAAATAACTCAAATCCTGAACAAATTGTAAATAACCACAGTAACGGTATTTCCACAAATACATCAACTATCGCTCAATATCAAAATGGCAGTAAGTACATAAAAATAGTTTGATTAATGTTTTTAGCATTCTGTAATTTAGTTTTTATTTAATTTTTATTTAATTGTGCTTGTGAATATTTATTATTATTATTAAGTAATAGTATTATTAGTATAAAATGGTTGGGGCTCGATGAAATAGGCACAAAATCAATAAAGACATCAAATTCACAATAATAATTAAAAGTATAAAAATATTAATTAAAAATCAAAAAAAATTAAAAATGAATATTTTCCGGGGGAAACTGGTATGAGCAAATGCCGAACAAATAAACGAGTTCAAATATAATAAAAATAAAGTTAATGGGGGTCCCAGGAAGGAAATAATTACTAAATCTAAAATTAATTAAAAATAATTAGCTATTAGAAAACCCTAGCTAACGGGAGACTCGACCCAATGGAAAACTTGAGCAGTGTGAGAAAACCCGAGTTATCAACATTATTATTTTATTAAGTAGAGTCAAATTAGGGAATGAGGAAAACCCGAGAGAGAACAGACCTGACTGGAAATTAAATTAGGGCAAATTGTCATTAAAATAAATAAATTATCCGAAGGCCTGAAGGCTACAAATTCAAAACCAATTAAGTCGGTAAGGGGAAGCCCGGGGAAAAGATATCCAAAAGTAACAAAATTAACTTGATCTGGAAATAATGTAATTATGGGATGGGTATAAAAAGAGTAGTCAAGTCAACAGAATTACCAGTTGGCCGAAGAAAGAAGCTCAGTAAATTGAAAGAAAATAGAAAGCGATTTTAAAACTTAGTACTAACCACATCAAGTTAAGTCTTAGCGTACCAAGAACGGAGATCTCCCGTTTTAAGATATATCCCTGTGCCAGACTGAGGTTGAAATTGAAATGTGTGCAAAATAAAAAAAGTTACGAAAAGTGATGTAAAGTGAAATTGTTGTATCAAAGTGTGTAATAAATAAACGTGTAATTGTGGTAATTTTGAATAAATATTATTGTGTTGGGTTATTCGATTTGCTTAATGAAAGGACATCAAGGACATACCAACTTACACAAAATGGTTGTTTCTTCGTAGCAGCATAAATTAAATGTTAGACAAGTAAATGACAAAATATGCATTCAATGGGAAAAAATGCAATTATTAGATTTTTCTTTTCCTAGAGGAGTATCTAATAATCGGAAATTTTTTCATTTAATAGATGTTTTGCAGCGAAAGGCTTGTCTTATCCTTACATTAATATTATTATTATTTTTATTATTATTATTATTATTATTATTATTATTATTATTATTATTATTATTATTATTATTATTATTATTATTATTATTATTATTATTATTATTATTATTAGATTCAACATTGTCTAAAAAATCTGGTGTTAAAACCAAACCATTTTTACAAGATTATGACATTAAAGAAGTTATTGGTCACGGAACTTATTCTTTGTGTCGAAAATGTATTCATAAACAAACCAATCTTGTATATGCTGTTAAAGTGTGTATTTAATTAAAAACTTTTGTAAAAGTTTTTTATGTCGATATTGTAGATTATTGACAGAGAAAGATGTGAACCGTATGATGAAGTAGAAATT
Source organism: Schmidtea polychroa (assembly GCA_959609185.1). Lineage (NCBI taxonomy): Eukaryota > Metazoa > Platyhelminthes > Tricladida > Dugesiidae > Schmidtea > Schmidtea polychroa. The sequence goes on along the minus strand of CAUHTR010001784.1, from coordinate 31,768 downwards.
TTAATGCGTTTTCATAACTTGCCAAATGTAGTTTGCTTGAGAGATGTGTATGACAATGGCTCTCATGTTTATATTGTCACCGAATACCTTCGCGGAGGGGAATTATTAGACAAAATAATTAAACAGAAATTTTTTGCAGAACGAGAAGCTAGTTCCATTATAGCAGTTGTGGCGAAAACTTTATCACATCTTCATCAAAATCTGGTAAAATAATTTATATTTAAAAACTTCTACAGAAATATTCTTATTGTTAAAATTACTGCAATTAATTTTTTGAATGTTTAATCAAATTTGATGTTCCTAGGGAGACTTTTTAATGTCACAATATATTTTTATAATAAATGTCTTTTCTGAATGTATATCTTATTTTCTCTGGTCAAAGAATCTGTTATTCATAACTTTTTAAGTTAGATTGCTATCAGTTTTATTATTTTAATATAAATGTAAAAATGTTAAATAATTTCTCTTTTAATTACCAAATTCTTCTTAATTATTAAAAAGAGAGTTTGAAGGCTATAAATCAGTAATATATCGATGTTTGTTGATACTCACGAATTTTCGGCACTGCATTTTTCAAGTGAATTTGATCATTATTGTATTTACCAATTATTGTTGGGGAAAAATTAATTTATTTCGTATTTTATTTAAATTACCCAAATAATATTTCCTATTTTTTAAATTTTAAATTCTATAATTTAATTTAATTTTTTTAATATTTTATTTTATAAAAAAACAAACAAACAGAAAACGTTTAATTATATTTTATTTTAATTACCCAAATAATATTTCCTATTTTTAAATTTTAAATTCTATAATTTAATTTAATTTTTTAATATTTTATTTTAGAATAAAAACATTTTTTATATTTTATATGAAAAATATAAAAAACGTTTTCTGTTTGTTTGTTTTTTTATAAAATAAAATATTAAAAAAATTAAATTAAATTATAGAATTTAAAATTTAAAAAATAGGAAATATTATTTGGGTAATTTAAATAAAATACGAAATAAATTAATTTTTTTCCAACAACAATTATTAAATGTAATAATAAAAATAATCAGTGGTGAAATTGGAAGAAATAAAAGTTCTTATAATAATCTTCTTAATTAGTTTTTAACCAACGGATACTAGAAAATGCTGCTGTATTCTTAAATCCCTCTTTTGAGGTCACTAGCTAAAATTACAATTATCTCAAATTTTGAGATCGTTATAAGTTTGGTGAGAGCAAGTTAATCAAAGTTTGGTTATTTGTCAGTTAACTACTAAAAAGCAAGAAAGAGGTAATATTCATTAAAATACCCAGTGCTTTTTTTCTGACGGAACGCTCCGGAACGGCGTTCCGGCACCTTTTTTCGCTGAATGATTTTAAAAAATTGACATATTTTTTTTGTTTTTTGTAATATTTCTATTTTTGGCATTTCAAATAGTCAATTACAATCAAATCTTTCGAAGTATGTTGATTTACGGTTACTTCGGGGAGGACATTCTGCTGTAGACACTAAGAGCAAGGAAAGGAGTCGAGATGATTTTTCTGACGAAAATTGGAAAAAATTATGGAATTTGCTATAAACAACTTTACGATTTCATTTTTCTTTACATTTTTTCTACATTATAAAATTTATCGGTCATATGTTACTAATAACTAATAAGTGTATATTTTGTGTCCTGCATAATTATTTTATTTGTTAGCTAATTTCAGCGTCATTTTTTGCATATAAAGGATAGTACAGTTCCGATACGTTCCGACACCTTTTTTCCAGAAAAAAAGCACTAAAAATACCTTACAATTGAAGGAATTACTATTAAACTATTTAATATTTCAATGCCTTAATTACCATTTTCAATTAATTCGGTTTTTTGTTTACTTCTAAAATTATTATTATTTAATTCAGCATAAATTCTAAATTAAGGTCGTTCATAGAGATTTGAAACCGTCAAATCTTGTTTTTGCTGATGCAGATGGAAATCCCGAATCGTTAAAAATTTGTGATTTTGGATTTGCGAAACAACTGAAAGCTGAGAATGGTTTACTAATGACCCCTTGTTATACAGCAAATTTTGTTGCACCAGAAGTAAATTTGATTTTACATGGACAACTAATCTAAAATTTTTCTAAGGTTCTAAAAATGCAAGGATATGCCGCAGCTTGTGATATTTGGAGTTTAGGCGTTTTATTATATACAATGCTCGTTGGTCGAACTCCGTTTGCTCAGAATAATACAGATAGTCCTAATACAATATTGCGTAGAATAGAAGGAGGGGAGTTTAATATGACTGGTGGCAACTGGGATGCTATTTCTCCAGCCGGAAAAGTAAATATATATGAAAATTTTCACTGACATATTTAGTTATTACTGTTATTGTAAATTATTGAATTTTCAGAATGTATCATATTTCTCATAAATGATTACATAAATTCATATGAAGAATATGTAATAATTTTGTGTTAAATATAACGTTCCATACTCATTCAATTCTTTAAGGACGTCAATTCGAAGAACAAAGACAAAGCGCTATTGTGCCTAGGGTTTGTTTAGCCATAATTATGACTGAAAGGTTAGAATTCACGTTTAAGTTAAAACGGAACATTGCTAATAAACATTTAAATTGTATTTATCAGATTACATAAATTTTTATATAAATATTTTAATTAATAAATTAAAGTAAGTTTAAAATATAAAAATAAAGTAAAATATATTAAATATTAAAATAAATTAAACCAGCATTGAAATCAGTATCAAAATTAAAATAATAAAAAGCATCGAATTGATCTGTTGGAATATTACAAATAAGCGCAATTTTGTGAATAAAATAAATTTTAGTTTAGTAATTTTGTTTGGAAATTTTATTAATTGATTTGATGGATATTGAATACGGATTTTACGTTGTTGCGGCTAACAATGACAACCGAGATTACTGATAAATTTCGACAGCTTCTGAATTTAGAACAACGATGACTAGAGATAAATTATGTTCCTTCAGTCTCATGTGTATAGAAAATGACAAACTACGCAGTTTATCATTTGATGATGTCCTCAATGACTTTGCTCAGGCAAAGGCAAGAAAGAAAGAAAGTATTTTAGTTTAATATAATTCCTTAATTCTCATAGCATGTTTCAAGAGATTAGATAATAAGCCTTTGTAAATTGTTTTTTTAAAGATCTTTTGCGTCTTTTCATCAGAGTTTGCATTTTTAAGTTTGTTATGAATAAAAATGATTTTAAATTAAAGATTTATTATTTCACTATCTATACTTTTTAACTGTATTTCAGTTTATCCCTCTAGGTATCCGAAAATCATATTTGGCGCTGAGATATGATATCTGGTCTTATAAAGGGCCCCATATTATTATTAAGAGCCCCACTTATATCTAAATCCGGTACTGGTGATAGGGATGATTTTACCACGTAAAATAGGGTTTCTCGACTCTGGCATTTCCTAAATGGTACAATTATCTCTTGCTTTTATCTTTTAAAAGTCGTACTTGAAGTTCTTTAATGATTAATGATATTTATTTTACAATTCAATATACAGAAAATTTTTGAAGGGTACCAAATAAGCCTCCTTATTTATTTATATCTTATAAATTGTGGAATTTTCAATGCTTTCCAAATTTTTATAAAACTAAATGTAAATAACCTTCCACGACTTCATGGTACAAGTTGCAGAGACCTGGTTGAATCATGTGCAAACAATACCAAATTCCTCTTCATGCTGGTAAATGTTTCCAAACATACCACACGAAGAAAAATTATTAAATGTTTTAATTTTATTAGTTTTAGAACATGTAAAATTACAAGATGTATTTTTTTCTATTATATAATATGTTGATGTAAACAATTTTTGTTTTATTGATAGAACTCACAGTTTGAAGTTCACTGACATACTTTAGGTAGCTGAACAGTGATTTAATCTCATCCGCCTCAAGTTACACTTTTTAAATATAGCCGTAACTGGCATGTTAAGTTGATTTTATTTGAAATGTAACCCTAGATCTGCGAAATATTTAGAAAGTTAATGTTTTCAGTTCTAATGAAAGGTTTTGTTATAAATTTTTCATTTTTCATTTTGATAAATTAGTTTTATTGGCTTTACATTGTAACAATGTAGCGCAGTGGTTCTCAACTCGTGTTCCGCGAAAAAAATGACATTTTATCTTTAAATTTGCATGTAAGATACATATCATCAAAAACCTCAATTAATTTTTTTATAAGATGATTCATTTAGAAAGCCGTAACACAGATATATAAACATACAAATATAAAAGTGTCTTTATTGCTTGTTATTGTTGCGCGTGGTATTTTCTTTGCTTATAAGAAGGCATTATTTGCGTTTACGACAGATTTATAGTAATTTGTGATTGGTCACTCATTGTGGGCAAGTATTATTTTGTCAGTGTTCTGCGTAAAAAAATCACGTGCATGGTGTTCCGCGCTTTTATATTAATTGAGAACCACTGGTTTAGAGATTTGTACACCACTTACTCATAAATATGAATAATCGCCAGATCTCAATTGGTGTATGGGCATTTTTTCAATAGTTGATCAATTTTAGAACTTTTTTTTAACTTAAACTTCAAACCTTTTTATGCTTCATAGTGTTTTTATATTTAAATGAACTTTCCAAGTCCCTGTTGTCATCCCTGTCTTAACGAGTATTTTGTTTCACACATCTATTGTTTACTAATTATTTTTCACATTCTTCATATTCTTTATACTAAAACAGCCTTTTGTTTGTTGATCAATTTAAAACAAACAAAGGTGCAATTTTCAAAAAATGATAAGCAGTTGGAGAAATTTAAAGTATTTGTCTTTATGTGGTAAAGATTAAGTGTAAGTTAAAACTCAAAATTATGAAAATCTTAAAAATTTTGATATATATTCGGTAATATATTGTTTTCTCTATTTGTTTTTTTTATTTTTAGAAAATTATTATTGTTTTTGTAGATTTTCAGTCGAGTGTTCTAAGAATCATTTTTCGAATGATTCCTTAATTATTTGTTTTCCGTTTATTTTAAAATCTTCATTTTAATGTATTCAGGATCTAGTAGCAAAGATGCTTCATGTTGATCCTTCTCAGAGATTAACTGCTGATGGCATTTTAACTCATACATGGATAAAAAATGGAGATCAACTACCTCAATACAGATTAATAATAGGACAGAATGGTTTCGAAATAAAGGTAAAAATTGTCAAATTTTGTTTATTCATTTTATTAGAGAGATAGTAATTATGTAATTTCAATTAAAAATCATCTATTGCATAATATTTAATTAATTTTTTCTCACTATCGTGCAATGGTTTTTGATATCAATGTGAAACTCTGACTATAGTATGGGGTATTTGGTCTCATGGCATATTGCATTTGGAATTGTGGTCTCATTGACTTTTGAACTAGATTTTGTCATTCACTTAAAAGCCACAGGATTAAGTAAACGCAAAGATCATACTATAATGAGGGTTTTTCTGGTGTCAGATATTTTTGTACTGGCAATTTTGGTTTTTCCCCAGGATTTTTCAGGAAATTTTGAACTAGATTTTCTCTCGCTAAAAGGATTAGGATATTTATACATAGTATTTTCTACAGGCTTTTAAGGCACATTATTTTCTCAGATATTTTTGAATATTCAATTATGGTTTCAGGTTTTTACCTATATGGTGCAGTGTACCACGAGATTAAGTCAATGTGAAACTTTGGTCTATAGTCATATTTATTTTGGTCTCAGGCTTTTTTGTACATTCTGAAAATAATAATAATAATAAATCAACCAACTAGGTATGAACAACCGGGTACCAACAAACTAACCCATAAAAAGAATACTAATCACCTATTAACAGTAAAAAGAAATGCAAAATCCACAATTAATTTTATATTTCATCACATTTGCTTATAATAAGCTTTTAATTCTGCCAACAAAATATGAACAACTTCTAATATTATTGACGGGTACTAAAAGCCAACTCTATACTAAATAATCGACTCTAGTAATTTTATTTTTTTCAATGTAATCTATCAAGTAATGTTTTAACCTTTTCCTGGCTAATGATACCATATGGAATTATGATATAATTCATACAGGTATAGACATTTATGGACTGGTAGGTATAATATTTTTATTTATGATCGATAAGGAAGATCATTTAATCCAGCCTTTTACTTTCTGAAATAGAATTTTCGGATGACGAAGAAGATAATAACCATTTTGAAAAAAAGAATTACCACTGCAGTACGTGAAAATCCCCAAACTTTGAAATTTTTTGATTGGCAAAAAAAATTATAAAAACATTTTTGGTACCCCATATGTACTTAAAAAAACACGTTTTTGATTATTTTTTCTTCAACTTTTAATTCAACTAGGAAAGGGTTAAATAAATTTAATTAAACTTAATGCATTTTAAACTAAATTGCAATCGATAGTAAGGAAAACTTTGACAGGTTTAGATAAAATGTATAGTCTAAGTTTAATAAAAATCGTAAGTTTTTAATTAAAATAACATTAAATGGAAGAATAATTATATGTTGCCAATTCAGTCACTTAAAAAATAATACAACACCATGTAAAAAGAACAGAAATGATTACGCCTTTTAATTTGAAATAGCAAAATTGGGAATTTACTTTAAGTCAATTTGTCAATTATAAATATATTTCGATTTGTTATGTCTTTAGATATTTGGAGTGGTGAACTATATTTGAAAAATGCTATCAGCGATTGTAGAGTTTTTTGTTATTGCATGCGATATTTAACCGCTATTTCATCTATGATAAGACATTGACAGTTTTAACAAAGTACGCGAAGATAACGTTAGTCAACAAAAAATAGTGTTTGATAAAGAATAAACATCTAAACTGATATATTTCTCCCGGGCAGCTTTTCTGAGAAATTGTATGGAATCAAAAAAAATATTTGATGAATTTCTGAGTGAATTAAAGAACTATAAATCGATTTGTTACTGGGAAAAAACGTTGTTATAAATGAGAACACGAAAATGTCCACATAAAAATATGCCTAATATGAGACGTCACTGTGGTTTAGAAAGCATTTTTCCTAGACTTTAGAAACTTTTATCGTTATTATTATTTTAAATTGACCTTAACCTGCATATATAATAAAATAAAAGTAAATAATGTTTACAATAAAACTTCAGAAATTAAAATCGATTTTTCTAAAATTTCAAAATTAGCAAAAATTATGTATATTATTTAAACAATACTTTATTAGGTTTATCAATGCTGCTACCATAAATATTTCATATCAAAATATTTTCCCTTAATACTTTAAAGTTTAAAAGCTTTTAAAAAACTTTTTTTTATAAAATAATGAATCATTTTTTAGTTTTATTCTTCGTTGTAAGTATTCTAGTATTTATATATTATTTTAAGATTTTTATTTATTGATATGGAAAATTATTCAGGATGCTATGCATGCTACTTTTACAGCTTTAAATCTGAAATCAAGCGGGCTGCAATTAGAGCCAGTTTCATCATCTGGATTGTTGGCTAAGAGGCGTGAAAAGAAAAAAGATTATACTAGTTTAACAGTAAATAGTTCTTCGGAAAAAATATAAAATTTAATCTCCGTAAAGACAATTGTTGATAATATTTGTACTGCAATATTTTTACTAATGGAATTTCAACTGTGATTTCTAATATCAAATTTATTCTTGATGTGAACATCTATCTCAAAATCGAGTTATGATTCTCTTGTCTCTTTTTATCGACTGTATTGTTCATTTTTAATAATTTGTTTTAATTTTTTTGTTTGACTGTAGAAGCGTTTCTGTGACACAGAATATGTGTAAATATGTCCAGATTCCTTTTCAATATTTAATTCATATTTGAATATTATCATTGAAAGAAATTTTTGAAATTGCAAGTATAATATGGAAGTTTTTTATGTTTTGAAAAATTAATTTAATTCTTGACCATATTGGTCATATTATATTAATCAAAATAATCAAATATTTTCAGTGATTAAATTATTAATTTCATCGGAGTAACTTTAAAAGTTGTTAAATGATTATGATTATTGTATTAAACTTTTTTTGTTTCATTGAGTTTGGCTTGATAGATCGTCCGGAATGAACTCATCTCGGTCCCTCAGAAAGATCTTTTCTGCAATCGCATCGTTATTCTCTAGTTCAGCGATAGCGAACCTTTTTGTCAAGAGGGTCACAATTAAATTTATTTTTTGAAAATATCAACTAAGTGTCAAGTATTATTTTAGTTATTAAAAATTTAACAAAAGTTCATGTAAATATAATGATTTTATTTATTATACATTAATTAGATATATATTTGAACACATTCGTATGATTATTATTTTATAATTAAAAAACAAAACAACTTGTGGGTCACTTGAATTCGTTACGTGGGTCATAGGTTCGCCATCGTTGCTCTAGTCGTCAAATATGAATCTTGAGTGACTTGAGTTTGATCTTGTCACGAGTAGCCTGCTCTTGATATACTTAGCTCCTACCCGCGACCAATGTTCCCTCTAAGCCATAAGCAGCAGTGCGCGCAAAGTCAGCTGCGCTGAGCAGCCTTTAAATACAAATGAGCGTCAAAATGCTATAACGTGGTTGTAAGAGTTTTAAAACAACACTGTATTCTATAACTGTAGCGACTATGTTGAAAACTAAGTAAATAACCGGTCTTCGCTGCTGGTGGTCCATTTACATCGACAATTTCCGTGTGCTTTTTACTAGGAACAACTGCCATGAAACGGTTGAATTAAATATACTGCGCTGGGGAGTTGGAGGTGCTGCGCGCGCGCAGCTTAGAGGGAACGTTGCCCGCGATTGCTACAATCGTTTCATATCGTCGAATGTCAATTCCACATAACGGTATTGCAATCTGATATCTCGGCATTTAATTATCGGTGCGCGATGCTCATATCTTGTACATAAATTTACTCCTCCTTAAGTCAACAATTAATTAGTGAACATGACTTAAGCCTCATTCCCAATGAGGTCTATTACCGAATCTCGACATTATAAAGCTAAATCCCTCTCCGGACAATTATATTAAAATTAAAACTGCAACTAATGAATCTAAGGTTTTTATTCCAGTCACTCTGATGCAAATTATGGCTTAAAATTTAATCATAACCAGCCTCATTGACAAAAATCATAATAAATTTATTGGATAATTAATAAATTCAAACAAATCATCTATTAACGAAAACTAAAAAAACAAACATAGGAGATCTCGAATTGTCTTGCATCAAGCAACCACAATAATCAGGATGCATCTTATTCAAATAAATGCAACCCCCTATATGGTGATCGTTTTAATTGTAATACATAGTATAAAAATCACGACGAGCGTAAATTTCAAGAAATTTCAAGTTCATAATATCAGCAAAACTGAGTGATCGATAGTGAACAGTGAGAACGTACACTGAGGCTAATATGATTGCAGATGGATAACACTAGAGATCATATTTTTTGGTTAATTCGACAATTTTAATGACTCATTGTATAGAGGAAATAGAGGAGTTTCCATTAGTGAAAGGTAAGCTAACAATAATTTAATTTACCTATTAAATTTCATCTTGCTAATTTATATGACCACGGGAGCCCAGGTGAACACCAACCACTTAGGATTCGGTAAAGCAAGCCTCCAAAGATATTTCACCTTCCATTATCAAACATGAACAGCGGGATTCCTTTCTTAAGTTAATTAATTAAGTTGGCATTAGTAATACAGTGAGTTTTGAAGGTAATTAATTGAGTCAAGTTAAAAATTTATGAACTTGATTTGAACCTTAGTAATACAGTATTTTTTGTTAATTAATTGAGTCAAAGAAAGATTTTGAACTTAGTTTGGTTTTAGCAATTCTGTATGTTTTACAGTTAATTAATCGAATCAAGATAGAGATTCCTAATCTTAAATTGAGTACTGAAAATTCGGTGTTGGTGTGAATTAATTAAGTTGAAGTAAAATTTTGAACTTAAGTTGAGCATTTAGGAAACACAGTATTTTTTTAATTAATTAAATCAAGGAAATATTTCGTGAACGTAAGTGAGCAATACAATGATTTTGAAATTAATTAATTGAACCAAAGAAAAATAACATGGGTGTTGGCGTAATTCGCTTAATTTTGGGAAATTATTTGCTACATTACCAGAATAAGCTTCATCTAACGACTAATCCGAGGACTTTAAAAATTATTCGCTCTTAGGATGGTAAAGTTTATTGCAGGATGATTTACCGTTCTACAAGGATAAGCGTGTTAGTAGGGTCAATTAATTTTGTTCACCAAACTATCTGTCGCTTCATAGGAATGTGAATCTGAAATAATGAAACTTGCAGCTCTCGGATAAGTTTTAATGTTTTGTAATGTGTAAAATTAGTAATTTCTTTTCGAGCGTATAAGAAATGTCGAACCTTGGAACTGGTCGAATAACATTATAAAAACAAGGCGCTGTCACTGCTTAAAACACACAGGGACTCGAAACCCTTAACATGGAATGCAGTGCTATTAGACCTCTAAAGCTGTTACGTAATTGACACTAGCGTTGTCTCATCACCTGGAATTTAATGTTTTATTTCGGTTCCTTACCACAATCAACTCTTATCTCTTTGCACATCCAAATCTTAAAATCTATTTTTCTAAAATCGTTCTCTTTATTGTTTCCTCGCCTTGTATTGTTATAGCTGTCAAGACTTGCAACTTACTATACTGGTCTATTATACCCAACATATACTTCTTGCGCCCTTTTGTTTCTTGGATTGGTCCACATATATCCACGAATAAAATTTCGAACCTTTCTGTTGATTCCAGTTTTTTTACTGGTTCCTTCGTTGTAAATGTTATAGTCTTGATTTTTTGACAAGTCTCACAACTTCGAAAAATTTCCTGAATCTGACTCCACAGGTTTTTCCCAATATCTATCTTTCATATAATCGGCTATCTTCTCGACTCCAGCATGACACAATAGTCTATGGATTTCCTTTATGGTTTCCTGTATCTCGTTTTCTGGTATCATCGTTTTCTTTCGTAATTCTTCTTCCAAATTTCCTTGTTGATTGGTGCTTCTACTTTCTTCTCTGATCGAGTCTAGTAATCTAGTTTTTATCTTTCCTTTCTTAGCTTCTTCGTGAGCCATTTGACATTGAACACACGTTTCACATTTAGTTCTGGACACCATGTCTGCATTTTGGTAATTAACACCCTTTCTATATTCAACGATTATATCGAAACTGCTCAAATAATTGATCCAGGTTTGAAATTGTGGAGTAATTGGCTTCATCATAAACTTTATCGCCTTGTGGTCTGTCCTTAGCGTAAATCTCCTTCTGTAGAGATAGTGCTTAAAATGAATACAAAAATAGTATACCGCCGATAGTTCCTTTCTTGTAATGCAATATCCTTTTTCATGGCTCGTCATCGAGTGTGATCCATACTCAATTACTCTCTCCTTTCCATCTTCATCTCTTTGTGAAAGCACTGCTCCAATGGTATCAAAACTGGCATCAGTATCTAAAATGAACTCCTTTCTCAAATCGGGAAAGCTTAGTACAGGTGCCTTTTTGAGTGCTAATTTCAATCCCTCGAATACGTTATTCGTTCCTTCAGTCCATTCCAGTTTTTCGTTACTCGAACCGCTACATAATTGTTCTAACATCCTTGCTTTCTTTGCATACTCACTGATGAATCTTCTATAATAATTGCAAATGCTTAGAAAGCTTCGGAGTTTCTTTACGCAACTTGGCTTCCCAAAGTTTTGTATAACCTGAATCTTAGTAGGATCCGTCTTTGCTGATTATGTATCCTCAGAATCTGATTTCTTCTGTATTATTTGACACTTTTCTGGGTTAATCTTTAGTCCTGCTTCCTCGATCGCTTTTAATACTGCACTGAGTATTATATAATGTTTTTCTTTACTGCTCGAATAAATCAGAATGTCATCCAAATACACCATTGCTCGATTTATTTTGCCTATTACATTTTCATCATTTCCTGGAACGTACCTGATGCTGCAGCAATTCCCAACGGCATATTATTGAAACAGTATTGCCCTTTCTTTGTTGAGAAGGCTGTTTTCTCTTGCGCTTCTTCGTCTAACTCCACTTGGTAATATGCATTATCATGATCGATTGAGCTAAAAAACGTTTCATTTGCACATCGTAACTTATCATCGCTTCTGATCAATTGTTATCCTCGTAACTTCTTAAAACAGTTCACACTCATTACATTTATTCGTGCTCCGAGGTCTAATAAACATTCGAAAATTTCTCCATCCATCATTACTGTTATACTAGGTCTTCCCTGTAGGTTGTTATACACAATTTCTACCTCCTGTCCCGTTTCAATTGTTCCAATTCGTTCCACTTCCTCTTCAAACCTTTCTCTCCTTAGGAACCTGTATACTTTCTCACTTACCCTTCCTACATTCTCCTACTTTTCTGTTAGTATATGGCTCCAATCAACTCTTCTACTGGGGGAGCCCTGTTGTTTGGGTACGTCCTACTAAAATTATCTTCATTTTTCTCTACGCACGATTCCATTTCCTCTTCTTCCTCGATTCCATTAATTCCGCTGTATCTGTTTCCTGTCGGTCTTTGTTTCTCTATCGTTTTCTTGTAACTCGACTTTGTATAACATTCTTCAGATTTATGACCATTTCTGTTGCATCTTTTACACCGTATTTCTTGACATAATCTTCTTATATGACCTTCTTTCCCATAACCAAAACATCTTGGCACTTTTTTTATCTGGACAATTCCTACTAATATGTCCGCTTCTGCGACACGTCCAGCACTCTATTTTACTTCCTAGTGGACAGTCTATTTTTGTGTGGCCTATTTTGTGGCATAGCCAGCACTATATTTCTCCTCGTCGCCTGCCTTCTTCTATTTTATCTTTCTGCTTGTACTGTCCTCTTCTCTGTGGATCCTGGTAGACCACTCTTGCGTGACTTTTCATAGCGTTTATCTGATCTCTCTGTTTCTTCACTTTATCCCTCAGAATTAAGGTTTCCTTTATTTTCTCTGTGCTATTTATCTTCCGCGATATTACTTATTTTTCAACTTCTTTATTCTTAGCACATACTATCAACATCTTTGCTGTTAACTTAATACCTGATATTTCAGAGAAAGCAAAGTCAGCAAAAAATTTCGTTAATAAAATCAACAAAAAAATAGCTTTCAAAAGAGAAATGGCAAAGAGACCTTTACTCACAAAAAAAGCTTATGAAAACCTCACAAAAACTGAAATATCTCAGAATGATTTCTCCAACATTCGAAGATTTTTTATGGTTAATATGCTATTTGAGTATGAATCTGAACAGGATCATGCAATCGCAGCAGCCCTCTCACAAAGTATTCTGCGAAAATCATCAGAAAACTTAAAGAACATAAACTGGAAAAATATAAGCAACTATTTCACAGTACTGGATACATGGCTCAAAAAACTGAAACATAACCCAAGGATACCAGAATTAAGAAAGGAAGATGGAAATCTCCTTGATCTAATTGAAGGAACCCTAAAAACCTACCAGTTCAAAACTCCATCGGATCAACACAATGCCATAACGTTTTTCAACTTTCTGGCTAGAAGAACTATCGTTGGAGTACCAAGAACACTGAACCTAAGGAGGATAGTTCCATATATAAGAAAATCAGTCAGCGCTGAAATACAGACCTGCTCTGAGAATGTCAACTCTACAACGCCGAACACAATACCTGTAGACGTAAACAGAAAGAGAAGAAAGGCAATTTCAACAAGTGATGAAGAGCAAAATCTTCCAAAAAAGACTAATAAAGAGCTAACTATATTCGACCAAACCTGAAAAATTGATTGGAGGAGGTCCAAATGACACTATCACTAATAACGAAGAGAACTTCCAGATCCATATCACAAATGAACTAACATACAAATGTGCTCTGATTGGATGCCAGTCCAAATCTGAATCACTAGCCGGGATTAAACAGCATATATCAAGAGCCCACAAAATCAAGGCAACACATGCTAAATGCCATCAGTGCCCAAACAATATTCATCAACATGAAATTGAAGAACATGTCAAATATCATAGAGAATTGACAAATAAATATAAAGATGCCAAAATGGATGTCATAATTCCAACAAAAAATGACATTCCTTCAAACATCGCATGACTAGCACAGGCAGCTATCGAGGCTCAAATAAGATCAATTATAAAAGAGCCCAAGAACAAAGATAGCATAATCTGTTACATAAATCCCCAGTGTGCTAATGACTTAATTTCAAACAACAGGACTGGCCTCTTTAAAAAGTTAAAAATGGATGCCCTTGTTGGATGGGAGATTACTATTTGGCTAATCCATTGGAATAAAAGTCATTGGACTGTATACCTTGCAGAAAGGAAAAACAGGACTTCAGTGATTATGGACCCTGATAATCAAATGTCTCAAGAACTCAAGATCTCCATCAAAAAGAAAATGGATGATATTCTGAAAATAACCTCCTCCGAACAAGACAATGATATACAATTAATGAATGTCCCAATCTATCCAACACAAACAAACAAATATGATTGTGGAGTGTTCGTTATTCAATATATAATGGACTTCCTAGAAAATCCTGAGAGGCCCATATTCAATATGCCTGACTCAGATAAAATAAGAACACAAATAACAACAAGCATATTAGAAGATATCAAAAAATACAAAAAATGTTCAAACGAATCTAAGAACGAAGACATAGAAGATGCTATAAACCAATTTAGATTACACCAACTATCAATAAATGATATTCTTAATTGGTTCAAACACAGATTCCTAAAAGATCAAAAACCGAGAAGGGCATGCAGAGATGAAAATAAAAAACCCAAATTATGCTCATACCAAATACAGAGATTATACTCAATAAACTCTGGCAAAGCAATAATCCAAATTCATAATGAATCATGCAAAGTTATTGACCTAACATCAACGTCAATGGACCTGCATTTTACAAGACCAAAACCTCCAAAGATACAGAATATGATTAATATTACGGATAAAAGACCAGAATGGGAATCCTCAAAGACAATTACAGAAAAAGATGTAGCCAATGCAATAAAAAACAGCAATGATGCAGCACCGGGAGAGGACGGAATTCCAGTAAGAGCATGGAAAGAATGGATGCCTGAGGACCCATTGACTCCAATATTCAATAGAATAATCGAATCCAAAAATATCCCAGATTCATGGAAAACTTATATTACAAAGTTGATTATAAAACCAGGCAAAAATAATCAAGCACATAATCCTGCAAACTGGAGACCCATTGCATTGATGCCTACAAGTTACAGAATTTTTATGAAAATTCTTAACAAAAGAATTCTCCAATGGATCCACGAACACAGGTTAATCTCAGAATGGCAAAAAGCGGTGAATAAATCTAATGGCTGCGACGAACACAATTACATCATTACTGTTCAAAAAGAAAAGTGCAACAGAAAAAGATACAAAGGATATCAGTGCCACCTTGTGTTCTTGGATCTTGCGGATGCATTCGGCAGCATTCCACACGAAGTGATCTGGCATACTTTAGAACAAAAAGGCCTAAATAAGAATACCATAAGCCTACTACAAGAATGCTACAAGGATTGTCACACTATATATCAAAGTGGGGACACCAGATCAAGCCAAATCAAACAAGAGAAAGGTGTTAGACAAGGGATGCCCACTATCTATGACCATCTTCAGCCTCTGTATTGAATATCTAATACAAGCTGCAATAAATAGTGGGAAAGGAGTCGAATTAGCCGGAGAAAAAATAAGCTATTCTGGCATATGCAGACGATCTCGTACTTATGGCACCACAACATCACCTAATCCAAGAAATGCTAGACATAATCGTGGAACAAGCTAAATTGGCTCACCTAATATTTAAACCAGAAAAGTGCGGTTATTACCTAAATAAAAAAGATGGTATTGGATGGGAAAATAACATATTTCTGAATGGAACAAAGCTCAAACTGATAGATGAGGAAAATCTGTACACATACCTAGGTGTCACAGTTGGAAACACAAAGAAAAACGATCTTAATGAAATTTTCAAAGAAGTTGAAGAAAAGGCAACCAATATCTTCAAATCTTCATTAAGAGCTCACCAAAAGATCGAGGCATATAACATCTTCTGCCATTCAAAATTCATTTTCATTTTACAAGCCGAAGAAATAGCTAAAAGCGAAGCTGGAAAATATGATGACAAAATAAGAATGATGATAAAGGATAAAGAGGTGCTAGACTTACAACATAAAAGCCCTCTGATGGACGCAATCTTCTACTCCCCCACTGAAAAAGGAGGTATTGGCATTACCAAAATAGTAGACGAACAAATGATCCAAACGATCGTTCGTTTCCTAAAGCTAATAAACAGCAGCCACTCGGCAATAGTGAATATATTATCAGAGGAATTAATAGACGTAGCCGAGACAAGAACAGATAATACCATCACCACATTATCAGATGCATTAAAATGGTTGGATGGAACATATGCCCATAAAAGAACAAATTCTGCCAAAAAATCCTGGCTAGATAGAGTGAGAATTATATAGTGATTATATAGTGATCACGATGTAAGGCTAACATTCATAATACGAAATATCGGTACTGGATGCAACATCAATCTCCAGTAATCAGGAAAAAACCAGAGGAAGTCTTCCCACCTTTCTTAGACGAAGCCTCAAAGAAACTACATTATATGATCCGTAATGCATACTTCCAGAAATGGAAATTGGCAAACTGTCAAGGACATATCCTAAGGCTACCACAATCTGAATTCACCGAGTGGAAAATGCCAAAGAACCTAAAGGACTTCGAATGGAGATTCCTTATCAAAGCAAGAGCAAACATGCTAGACATCAACATGAAACAGTCTAACCAAGGAGGCAGACTGGGAAGTACAAAATGCAGGAACTGTGATAACCCACATGAATCATCAATCCATGTCCTAAATATGTGCGTCAGAGGAACAAGAATGCGAACCAATAAACACAATGAGGTCCAGAAAGCGCTTGAAGAGATTTTAAAGAAGAAAGAGCTAAGTTATGAAGTGGAAAAGAGACCAAAGGAGGCGAAAGAAATGTTAAAACCAGACATTGTAGTCCGAATGAAACAACACATCATGATCATAGACATAAAATGCCCATTCGATGACATAACAACAATAGAGGCATCAAGAGCAAAAAACCAGAATAAATATAGAAAGCTCGCTCAAGACATAAATGAAGCTACAAATATTTACACATCAGTCGAAACATTCGTAGTATGCTCCCTAGGAACATGGGACAAAAGAAACGGAGACATATTCAGAAAACTCGGAATTAAATATGAAGAGTATGAGCCAGTGAAGACCAAAATGATCGAGAGAGTGATAAAGGGCTCCAGAAAGACATATGAGAACCATAGAGGATTCTACCAATAACACACCCAAGAAAAGATTCAGAGAACGGATGATAGTGCCAGCATCCCTAAATAGAGCACTCTAGAAGATTCAATTCCATATAACAGCTTGCCTGTTTTATTGTTACTAACATACTAGTTATGTTATGTTATTTTTCTTTAATAAATTTTTGTACCCTCTTTATTCTCGAAAAATCTGTCGACAAGATCCTCAATTTTTTTTAAATATGTTTCAATCTCTTCGCCTCTTCTTTCATAATTCACTAAACTTTCCATATCCTTTATTACGTCTCTTTCGTAATCAAATGCCATTCGTAACCTGGTTTGAAATCCTTCTGCTTTTTTAAGTGTTTTTCATATTTCTCCAATAGATCCTCGTCGATCATACATGCAGTCATTCTTTCCTGTTCTCTTTTATTGATGCCTTTAGCATTGAAATAAATCTCGCATTTTCTAATAAACTTTTCCAAGTCATCACCTTGACAAAACACTTTTGGCAACAATCTTACGGTAATCGTATTGATGTTTTCAGTAGATTTGCTACTACTATTCCAGAAAAAACAAAATCTGCAAATGAAATGGCAATTGCAATTAAGACAATATTTAAAAGTGAAAACACAAAGAATTTACAAACAGATTTGGTTAAAGAATTATACAATAGCAAAGTTAAGTCATTATTTGGTATTTTCACAATTCAAAGCACCTCATGTTGAACGATTTTGTTTTGCCGAAATTGATTCATAGTTACAATCATTCATCCTGTTGGGTCTAAAGCGATTGAAACCAGTTGATGTAACATCAAAAGATAATTTTTATAATTCAGAAAAAATACAAACCCGAAATATGGTATCGGTGATTATGTTTGAATATCTAAAATATCTGCTTCGCCATTCATCAAGAATTTCGATAGCAATTGGAGTGATGAAGTTTTCCAAATATCAAAAATTAATATATCTCAAAATCTGGTCCTGTATGTCATTAAAGATTGTGACAATAATGACAATAATTGTGACAATAAATTCTATGAACAAGAACTACAAGATATTCCCCACATACAGTATTTAGAATACAAAAGATATTGAAAACTAAGAAGGTGGGTAAGAATAAACAATATGACTTCAAGTGGCATGGATATCAAAACCCGTCAAGGACATGGGCGTCCGCAATGGGGGGGGGCAAGTTTGGCCACTTGCCCCCCATCCTGAATTTCCCAAACCATTCTATTTTTCGATTAATTTAAACACATTTTAATAGATGCGCTCAAATAATGTTGGGAAAACCAAAGACAAANCCCCCCCCCCTTGGAAAAATTCCTGCGGACGCCCATGGTCAAGGATATCAGCAAAAGATCTAGTAAAATGAATTTTATAACATTTTATCAAGCAATCGAGCCAGCAAATCCATGGTCAATCTACAAAATCCAATGTATTTACATGGAACTTGGGAAGTTACATTGCAAGATTTTACATTTGTGTACAAAATATTTCCATTTTATGGTCAATGCAAGATGCAAAAGGAATGTACCAAAAACATGTAATAGTATTTTCATTATCAATAATTTTGATCGATATTATCATATTCTGAATCAAATGTTAGATCCAGATTATCACATATTTTCAGAGATGGATTGAAATTTACAATAATATTTGAAAATATTGAAGTTACCAAACCAATGGGTATTGAGTGATAAACTAAAATTTTTTGTTACCGAAAAAGAATGCCTATTATGTTTTGATTTATTTATCGTCTAAACTAGGGCTTCTTAAACTTTTTTCATTTACGACCCCATTTATGATTGCGAGTTTCCTAGCGACCCCATATAAATATAACAGAAAGATAAATAAGTATTTTTTGATGATTTATTTATTATGTAACAATACACATGAAAAAATATAGTTTTAGAATTCGTTTTGAAACATACAAAAATTTAAAATTAAATTTAATGAGATGGATGTGCCTGTTTTTTATTGCATAACAAATTAAATCTTGGTGGAATGTTTGACACTGCTGGACGTAAGACCTCTTCAACATTTTTTAGCGATGAACGATATTGGGATTTAATATGTGTTAAAGCTGAGAAAGTAACTTCACATAAATATGTGGTGTTGAATGGCAGAAGCACATTTAACGCCATATCAGCGATTGTGGGAAATTCAGTTCTAGTTCCGATCCAGAATTCAGTCAAGGGCTTTTTTGGAAAATGTAGTGTTAGGTTTGAGTCACTCGAAAGCTCAGCAAATTCCTCTTGTGCTTTAAGTGGCAGCTGATCAATCTCACTCAAGTCAGTCCAAAACGGTTTTTGAATCCAAGCTACCTTTTTGAAATCAATATTTAATATAAAATATGTGCGGAACTGTGTTTCTAGCGTCTTTAAGTGATCTACAATAATTATTGCGATAATAGTTTTACAATGATTTTTCTCGATTATAAAATTGTCGAGACTGGAAAACATTTCGAACGAATTCTTTTCTACCCTACTTTTCCAAATGTTGATCTTTTTAATAAAACTTTCAATTTTATCATTAGAAGTAAATATATCGCAATTTTTTCCTTGAAGAGACAAGTTGAGATCGTTTAATTTCTCAAAGATATCTGACAAATAACACAACTTAGATAGCCATAAGTCATTTTGAAAAAAAGCAGCAAGTTCACATTTTCGTTCGGTTAAAAATATTTCGATTCATCCTTTAATAACAATAATCTTCTTAAACTTTGACATTTGACAACCATCTTACTTCTGCATGTAATAATAAAGTTGTGTAGTTGGAATCCGTATCCTTGCAGAGATTTGAAAATAAGCGACTGTTAAGGGCATGGCTCTTAATAAAATTTATAATCTTTACAGCATTCTGAAGCACATCGTTCAATTCTCGTGCTAATTTTTTTGATGCAAGGGCCTCTCTGTGAATAAGACAGTGAGTAAAAGTTATATGATCATAAGGAGCAGCTTGAAAAAATGATTTAAAACCAATATTTTTGCCCGTCATCGCTCTTGCACCATCTGTGCATATTCCACAGCAATTTTTCCATTCTAAACCTTAAGTTTTTAAAAATTCGTCAACTTTACAATATATGTCTTTCCCTGTAGTATGGTCTTTCATAGGACGAGAAAATAACAATTCTTCCTCCACGTTTTCTTTATAAACGTACCTGACATATACGAACAACTGAGCCAATTTAGTAATATCCGTTGTTTCGTCCAACTGAATTGAAAATTTTGGGCTTTCTTTAATTCTTGCAATAAGTTGCACTAATTGGTCCTTGTTAATATCAGAAATTCTATTCGCGACAGTGTCGTTCGACAAAGGAATTTTTCGAATATCATCGCCATATTTACTTCCATGTAGTATTTCTACCATTTTAATAGCAGCAGGTAATATAAGATCTTCTCCAATGGTGAACTGCTTTTTCTTTTTAGCAATACAGTATGAAACTTCATATGACGCTAATAAATATTTTTCATTAACGGTCATAAATTTTTGAAAGGATTTTTTTTTTTATTTAAAGATTTATACAATCTTTCAAAATATTCTTTTGGTTTATTGACATACGAAACATGCTTTGATTCAAGATGTCTTTTTAATTTTGATGGGTTCATACTCTCCGCAGCCAATAATTCATTGCAGATCAAACAAAGAGGTTGTTCATTACCATTACAAATTTGAAATGTAAAGCCAAATTGAAGAAAAGACTCATCATATTTTCTTTTTCGCACATTAAATGGCTGTTTTTCAATACTTTGTCCTGCCTGAGGAGAGTTTGTAGCATTATCATCTGCGTCATTATCATTCTTATTTAAGTTCAGCCATTTATCCATGGCCAAAAATTATTTTGATTCTAAAATCCAATAAATATATAAAAATAACATATTGCATATAATAATTGTCATTAAAAAATGTCATTAAATTTAATAACACATAAAAATTTCACAAATATTACTTTTAAATGAAGTTCAATAAAATTAATATAATTTTAATAAATAAACAAAAGTAGTACATTAATTTATACTATAAATTTTATACTATTCTGATATATTATAAATTAATCGAAAGTAATTTTCAAAAACAAAATATTTTTAGAGTTAAAAAACATTAAATAGTCATTAATTTTAAAAAAAAATCGTGTATTTAAATATTTGGCATTAAAAATCTCTCGCGACCCCAAATGGGGTCGCGACCCATAGTTTAAGAAGGCCTGGTCTAAACTAATAACATATACTTCAAAACTTGTTTAT
The DNA here is from genome assembly GCA_959609185.1 of Schmidtea polychroa. NCBI lineage: Eukaryota > Metazoa > Platyhelminthes > Tricladida > Dugesiidae > Schmidtea > Schmidtea polychroa. The sequence goes on along the minus strand of CAUHTR010001784.1, from coordinate 10,154 downwards.
AAATAAAACATTTAAAATTGATAATGATTTGATAGCTCTCCTGTTAAATAAGGAACCTATTTGTTTGGATGGACCTAGCTATATTGGTGAATCAGCTTTGAAACTATCTAAACTTAGAATGAAATAGCTGTAGTGTTAAGAGTTACAAAAATATCGTAACGAATTCAACTGAGAAATTAATATTTCTTTATGGCAATTAAAAATTTTACACTTTACATTCTTTTACCGGCTATGATGAGACAACATTGTTTGATAATTCTAATTATGACCAAAATCATCCCTTGTATTCCAGGAATTTTGATTCTGTCATTGGCATGTTCAGAGACGAAAACCTTTAAACGTCTCTCAATTGAGTTTGTTCTTAAAATTTGATCCTTAAATCAACATTTTTGACCATAAATAGACCTCAATGCCCTTAAATGACCTTAAATCAACCTTGGGCGTAACATTTGACCTTAAATGACTTAACTGTGTATAATATAACCATGACCTTCAAATTACCTTGAGGAAGAAGTTTATGGCTAGAAAGCTCACTATATCCTACTTATATCTTACCCCTTTGATTATTCGTAATCTATTTAGAAAAAGTTGTTTAATTTACTGAAAAGATAAATATTTTTCTCTGATATGTGATCGCTACATTGTCAACGTTTCTTTTTCTTATTAAACTAATGTCAACTCCTTTATATAGTAGACTGTTGAAGAAAAGAATTTTCTCATCCAATGAAATGAAATTGAAAACAAATTGTTAAATATAGCTTAAAAGATTCTTGTCTCATGAAAAGTTTTGTCCAATGCGATTTTATTTGCCTGGGTCTATATACGGTTTTCAAACGTAATAATTATAAATATGGCAATTAATGTCATGATGTCACAGAAATTTCAATAAATCATCGAATTGTTATCATTAAATTAAATATTTTCCAAATCGACAAATAAAAATATTTAAAACTTATTCAAGCATCCCTTAAAATTCATGTATATTTCAAATTTGTTCATCGCCGTGATTTTTCTCCATCAATCTCCAGTAGATTGCATTTTGTTACTTTTAAATGCAAAATGTTGACTTAGAACATTTACACCAACTTTAGCTTTATTTCCTTCATGTCCAGAAATTTTACTAAATTGCTACTTAAACATGTATTTACTTCGTGGGGGTTGATCGTGCCAGATTAAATTTATTTTGGGGTTTCTGTTTGGGAACAACTGATGGTGTAATGACGTTTACATTTACTTAACCGGATCCCTAATAATTTTAATCTGATGACTTTTATCATCGTTCCACAAACCCGGACGTATACAATCACGAAATCTCCAAATTAGTTAGAAGGTTTATGAAACATAGGCCTAAAATTAATATAAATAGACTCCGAAATCAGTTGAAGATCTGTAAAAGTAGTACCCAATATTTGCCATTTTTGTTTGTTTAATACTGCGGCTATTTTGTGATATTTTGTTAAACTTGTATGGAAATTAGTGGTAAGTTATGATATTCCGTAATGGTAATTTAGAAGTTAATGTTTATCTAAGTAATAAAGCTTTCAGTGTCTTTCATCTTTTTTAATATGATTTTATGCTCATATGACTCTAAATTCAAATGTATCATCAGTAAACCAAAATATTTGAGAGGAGATTATAACAAAAGACGGTTTTGGGCATAGACTGAACAAGGCTGGGGGCAGGCTAAGTGATAATAACCTCGTAGTTCCTAAGTTGGACAACGAAGTTGAGTGGGAACTCCGAAATGGTTCAGAGAAGTTAAAATCAACCGAAGGAAGTTAGATTTTTGTGATGACTTTTAGAAAAACAAAACTCTAAATTGTATGGTAGACAGAGTGAGGGTAAGGAAAAAAAATGCTGCCAAAACTTTTAAGAAACATCAAAATCTTAGCCGAAAGTGGGTTGAAAGAGTCATTTACTAAGACAAAACGCTGCGCAGAATTCCAAAGTGGTCTAAGGTTGGGATATTAAATTGAGAAATAAGTACATGTTCATATTTTTCAAAGTCAAGATTTTAATAAGTATCCAGCAAAGTAAACCATACAAAAACATAACAAAAATATGTGATCCCAATTATGGAAAAAAGCGACAAGGTGACGTAAAATAAATCAGTAGTCGTAAACCCGTAATTGAAAATGCAATACCTTTTATATCGACTTAAAAATAATGCGCCAGTATTTTTATTCATTCCTACTATTTTAGCTGCTTCAACGATTTTTATTCCCTCTTCGTAGCAATTTGTAAAGAGATCTTTTATCCAAACTATATGCTGGGCTACCGTAACATCTTTGCTGAAGAATTGATACCACTGGACATATAATTTATTGCCTATGGATTGCACGCTATGTCGAAATACGACGTTGATCACTGAGTAACAAGAAAAAGAACGTCTGACAATCCATTATTTTACAAGGCATTATTTATATGGTAAAAAGTTTGCACTTTGTACTGATTACAAAGCGATAACTTATGATGAAAACAATAAAAGCCATTACTCCAAAATTCCAAGTGTGGATCAACTATTTAAGCAGTTTAGAAATAGATTTCCAATATAAAAAAGAAGAAGATCATTCCAGTGTGGATGCTTTATCAAGGAGTGAATGCACCAAATGCATTCGATGTCAAACGATTCATAATGGTCCAAAATTTGGGAAATTGAAGACCAAGTTGTTAGCGATTATGACAGAAAATTCAGAAATGAATAGCAAAATAATTCGACCGAAATTCAAAATATTATACACAACTTAAATTTGAAAGAGAAAACCAATTTTAAAATAAAAGATTGGGCGGTTTTAACAGCAAGTACCCAATAGTCGATGAATAGATTTTGTAATAAAATACCATATTAAACTGTGCCATGCGGGACCAATGAAAATAGTAAAATATGTAGCAAATAATTTTGAAATGAGAAATATGAGACAAACAATACAAGACGTGATTCAAAGTTGTGAAAATTGTCAGAAGCGCAAAGTTATAACAACTCCAACGAAATAAATAAATTGTAAGATCCCGGAATCCATGTTATTTGAAACAATATATATATATTGATTAATGTTGCTCGTTGAAACAAACAAAATATTTCTTGTGCGCTAATCTCTAAGGAGCTATCTTTTTGAACTCACTCATTGGTTCTGTTAAATTAAAGAACTAGATTCACAAGGACTGACAGATGTGTTATTCATTTGATTGTTCATTTCATCAGATGACATGTTATTATTCATTTTTGCGTAATTGAATGGGTAATTTAGGTTTTTATATCACTATAAATACTAAATTAAAATTAGCTTATTGATAAACAAATGATTTTTAAATATAATGTAATTAAATTTAATAAATTTGAATTTGAAGTTACAAATCTATATAGAATCTAAATATTATTTGAGCGCATTTCTAATTCCAAAATACGAGTTTCTCAACATTGAAATTCTCTAAAATAAGGAATCGGTGTCTCACCTGTTGAATTTAGAAACACACCCTAATAACTTTGCATCTACACACTTAGGTTAAATAGAAATTGGTTGGGTTATTAATTAATAATTCGGTTAACATCTGACTCCTCGATTTTAAATCAAATGACCCAAAATAAGACCCAGCACAAAACAAATTTATTGATTATTAAAACAAATTAGAAATTGTCACTATGTTTGCACTCTTTCTACGGAAATCAGCCTGGTTACGTTATTCGCCTTTTCCTGGCATTCTATTTAGTAGAAAGCTCGATTATAATTATTTTTCGCTTCTTATAACCTCGTCTGTCTAACTTTTGATCCTATTTATTCGTATACAAACTCTAAATTTGGTTTAATTATTCTCCGACTTACTAACAACTCATTTTTCTGCAGCTCTCTTTTTATACCTTTCTTGCCATAATAATTTAATTAATGCCTGATAATTATTCCCGAAATTTGGTTCTAGTTGCCCTCAAAATAAACCAATCTACCGGTCTCTTCTTTGAGACATTTTATCAATAATTATTCTTATGATTATTCCGGGTTCCCATGTGACTAAGCTCTCCACACAACTCGGGATTCCTATTAGCAAATTAATTAATTTCAATTATTTTGTTATTTCCTTATAACTTTCTCTAGGGACCCTTCTGGTGGGTTACAGGTACTGTAAAATCTTTACCTCCTCGTGCTGTTTCCAGCGTAACCCAAAATACAAGTTTTAGCTGACCACTTGATACCCGTTGAGCGATCAACGTTGGTACTGTATCAAGGGTTTGGGCACTAGCAAAAAGTGAGCATGCTTAACATACTATAATTGTCTAGTACCCACTGGGGTTCACGGACTGCCGATAGAAGGCCTATGTCCGATTTCTTTTCGTCCCCGTTACAACAATTAGTATAATAAAAGAAAATCAAAAAGCCCGCTATGGACGCACTCGGGAAGGTTTATTTGTACGACATGAATAGCTCATCGTGTGTTGGTTGGTTCTTTTGGTGCAGCTTCTAATCCGGTAGCCGGGAGAGCTAATTGGGCCTGGCTGGCCTGCCTGATCTTCGCTCGTGCCGCTTTTCCCGGCCGAATCTTCTTCCTTGGGGCTACTGCAGTGAGGGCATGTTCTTTCGGTCGATGGAGCAACTCATCTAAAGGCCGGATCTTGGCGATGACCTCCCGCTCCAGCTCCTGTTGATGCACCTTGACTTCCAGTTCCCTCACCCTTAAGCGGAGGGCCCGTAACTCCATCTGGTCTTGAGCCTTCTGAAGTTGTAGTTGGGTGATCAACTTCATCCTCTTTTTCATCTCCGCTGGTGGGAACCACGTGCACTCCAAGTTCCGACAGTGGGCCTTGACTCGGGTCCACTTAGTCCGGTACTCATCTACCTGTCGTTGTGCCTGTTCCCTATCGGCTCGCATCTCTTCCAAGAGTTTCTGCACTAAACGAAGATAAGATCAATGATTTTTACATCGACATCGAGGGTCGAGCATTATTATGGGCATGAAGACCACAAGAAGGTAATTCCCCAACTTTCAATTTACACCATTTCTCTATGTTAAAACAAAAACTCCATAATTTTATAATATAGAATACACACAAACTCACCAGTGTGCGGAAAATTGGATTTCAGGAATTAACATTTTTATTATATGATAGATAGATAGATAATAAGAAAAATTTGATATTCCAACACGGTACCCATACAAAAAAAAAACAAGCAAACTTGCAATGATATTTAACGTTTCAGTTGTTACATTTTTTAAAACATTTATTTCAATTATTTCGACAACACAAAAAGTGCTAATTTTTTTATTAATTAATTTTCAGCCTAACTTACAACTTTTCACAAAAATCCAAAAAGAAATAGTCGAATAGTAAATAACATAAAGTATAATTCTAAATTTTTAATGTCTTGAAAATGAGATGAATAAAAATATTGATGGTTAACATCATAAAAGTTAAACTACAAGCTTACGATTGTCAAGTTTTACATTTTCAGAAATGGGAAAATGGAAAATGTAGCGGGTGTACATACGAACAACCATTACAACAATGTTAAACAATGAAAAACAGGTCAGCACAAAATGATTAGTGTTGATTCCGAGGTTTCCGTCCATCCTCCGATCCCGCGCTCTCCTGGGTCAAGCGGGTGGACGTTCGCGTGCGCCCGCATTTCCTCGGTCGTCCTGGTCCTCGTTGAGGCCGCCTTGGATATTTTAGTCCCCGTTGAAGAGCCGCAGTCCGTTTCGGGTGACATTGAGCTCGAGCATAGCCGTCGCAGTCTTCTATTTCGCCAGCCAGAATCGCTTGCTCGAGCTGGTGCAATCGGTCTATTGCCCCGTCACTTCGTCAAAAGCGTCGATCAAGGCTAACGACGCGCAGTTGAGGTAAGGCTCCACCTTCGGGATTACGGGGGTCACATTCTGATAGGTCCAGTCATGGATCTTGTACCAGATCCATCTGGACCGTAGCCGGGCGATTTCCGATTCCTCTCTCAAGCGGACGGCTTCGTCTGCTTCCTCGCCGGTGATTTCTGGGCTCGAATCGACTGATGAGGGGCCGGCCTGCATATTCCTTGACCTGGTATTGGGCATGACTGTGATATAGACAAAATATTAGAACAAACCCTTGCACTTCTGTTACGTTTGAATGCTCCAAACATCCAAATACCTCAGCACACGCATAGCACACAATCAATTCAACAGACCATGATTTATAGGCAAAGTAATCAGTTTATAAATTTATTTCTATATTTGGTCCACGTACCCAATTCAATAAATTAGTCCCCGATTGCTAAATCTAATCAAGTTCTTACATTTCAGATTGGTGACTTAGGGTATCAACTTAAGGGGCAGGGCAAACTTAAGGTAGACAATTTCGCCTTAAGATGGATATTTGAAAGGAATTGCCTAAATTAAATTAAAATGAATGTTTGATAGTTGAAGGAAATTGCCTAAATTAAAGTAAATTAAATATTTGATGTTTGAATGAAATTGCATGAATTAAAATTAAATATTTGAATTAATTAATAAACTGAAAAATTTGGATTCCATAAATCAAATTAAAATTACCTAACCAAATGGATTTGTTTATCTAAATTAAACAATTAATTTATTATTCCATAATAATTTCCCTTATTTAAAAAAAAAATATTTTTGTTCGACCCAAAATTAGGCTACTAAGATCCACTATGGGAAACGGCATTGTTAACTGTCCGGATTTATTTTCGGCTTTTTCGCAATCCTTGCCCATAGTGGTTGTAGGTGGCCAAATCATCTATCGCTAGTTAATGGTAAGTCAACTTTGAATCTTGTTAAATTCGTTTTATTTCAGATCTGGATTTTCAAAAAACTTCCGTTTGGGCATGACATTTCCCTCGGTTAATGTATGCGATATGATATTGTTTGGCGGTGACACAATATATGCCAATATGCTCAATTTATGAGGAGTTCGAGTGGAAGTTTTTTTATGTCAAATTTGGAGCTATGCCGAAAAGAAAAAGTGTGAACTTGAGGGAAACAAGGGTGGCTCTCCTTTCACTCACCCTCCCACATCAGCAGTAAGATTTTTACCATAGCTAAAAAGATTTACTAAATAAATGTTTGATTTCATTAAATGATCTTTTGTTTTTGTTGTATTTAAGTAAATAATTTACTTTGCGTAAGGAATAGTTATTGAACAATTTTGTTAATTTTTTCTGGTTTTCATTTTCAGTAATTAGCGGTTATCACTATAATATGGGCTCCTCATTATTCCTAGGGTATAGTTGTTCCGGTATACATTCTAGCTTAAGCAGTCGCTCTTGGGGAAAATATCCCTTGTCCTTTCTGATATGTATGGGATCTGCTACTGGGGTACTAGGGTTACGTTTGCCGGGGTGTCATGGGTTTCACACGAAAATTTGGAGTTCATGCTGCCTTAGTCGACGTTGATTGGCTTGTTCGCGAGGGCGTATGCATCGACCATTCGATCAACTAGAATCGGTTCAATGAGGGTAATCCTTGGCTGGTAAGGGTGTTACTAATAATAGAAGCGGTGTTATTGGTCAAAATTTTACAATACAAAAAAAAATCAATAGTGTTGGGGTTTTCAAATTTCTCTATTTATAGTAACATAAATAATCGATAAATTGGTTTAGAAAATTATATAGGACGGGGTTAGATTAATGATGGTATTGAGGTTAAAAATAAATTAATAATCTAATTGATTATTAGTGGTATCCTTTAAAGATGTAAAAATTAATTAATAACGCAGTGACCAGGGTAGTGATAATAATAGTGACAATGATAGGGGTGGAAATGTTAATAGTAATAGTACTAAAACCGTAATATTAAGAATATTAATAATGATCATCCTAATAATAATATTGATGACAACAGCGATAGTGGCTACAATAATGATCATAATAATAATAATAATGATAATGCTTATAATAATACTAATGATAAGAATAATACTAGTAATAATAATAATAATAATAATAATAATAATAATAATAATAATAATAATAATATTAGTACGAATAACAATAATAATAAGATTACTGATGATAATAGTAATAATAATCATAGTAGTAATAATAATAACCATGATGATAATAATAATAATAATATTACTAAGAATGACCATAACGACAATGATTATGATAATAATAATGATACTAATAATAATATTAACTATGATAATACTAATAATGATACTAGTAACAAGGATAATAATAATAATAATAATAATAATAATAATAATAATAATAATAATAATAATAATAATAATAATAATAATAATAATAATAATAATAATAATACTAATAATGGTAATGATAATATTGATAATAACAATAACAATAAGGTAAATTGTAATAATAGCAAGTGTAAGTTTATAGTATTATAAGATTACCACATATGGGGAATCATTTACGGAAAATTATGGGTGTTATTAAGCTACAAACATCTTAAAAATTTTATATAAGATAGGTTTCAATGTAGAGGTATTTATGAACGTTTTCGAAATGATTTTAGTTTATGATAACATATCATTACCTTGAATAAAATTACGAATAATATTAACAGAATTTATCAACATACTGAACGATAGTTGGTGCAATTAGCCGACTACGAGAGCCTTTGTATAAATTTGAGTCTGGGACAGTTCCCGTTTAGATGATCCTAGTGATGTATTTCTTATATACAGTTAAGTGTTTATTTTTGGTATGTAAGTTAATGAAAAAGTCAATTTAATTAAAATTTTCCTACTTTCCCGACCCAACTGGATACGGTACGATAGGCCTTATTGTAGTATGTTTCCCGCGATTACTTTCCCGAAGTTTATTTCGTCCGCATAGTCCCTATGACTATGCCAACTACCGTATGGGTTTACCGCCCTACTCCTGGTTAGAACCATTAGTTCGTGGCGACCTCCGGCTAATAAAAAGGTTTATATTTTATGCATGTGGGGTCGTAGACCCAAAAATTGTGCGTGCAGTTTATTAATTGGGAACAAGGCTGATCAGCATTGCGACTATATCTCGTATACAATGCTGGTCACTCTTGTTTCATAATAGCAGAACAAATGAAAATGAAAACATAATTCAATTAACATAATAAATAATAATATAACAAATATGAAAATGTACAACAACATTCCTTACTTTCAGTGTTGTCCAAAGTGGATTTGAAAAATTTTGGCATACAAAAAGATTAAATTGTGACCAAAATGCGTCGGTATATATACCTATTTTGTACACGTGTATGTATTGATGCATTAAAACAAACTTGAATTCTTTTATTCCAGAATTTTCTATTTCGTGATTTTGACATTTTTAATGGAAATTTTAGTGCTATAATTTTTGTTTTTATTTTTAAATTTTTATTTTCTAATTATTTTTCATTAATTTTACGTCCATGATGGATTTGGAACGGTTCCAGAACATTCTATATTACTTTTAATTTAATTTTTATTTTAATTGATGTTTTTTTTTGAATTCTTTTTACGATTTTTTATTTTTATTACTAATTTATTTATTTTCCAAATTTTATTGTTTAAAGTAGCTTTTATGATGGTCATCGCCATTTTTATAGAATGTTCTGGGTTTTTTCTGGAATGTTTTACTGTTTTTATCGTCTTTTAAGTTATTCGAGTTTGCTTTTGGTAATTCCATGTTTATTGGGTTATTTTTGAGTTAGTTTTTGCATAACTTCTTGCTTTGGTATGATTTTATTTAATTGTGTGTTCATTATTTTTGTTGTTTTTTCTCCTTTAATTACCATTGTTTATTTGGTGTAGGTTTTAATATTTAACTATACTTTTTGCTTTTTGTATGCTGTGTACCTACACATTTCGGTCACAATTGGAACTTTGGGTCTAGAAGTCAGTTCTAGCCCAACATAAAACACTCGGGGGCCCATAAAATTGCGACCCGCAATTTAAGTCAGAAGATGAATAATATTATTTTCAGAATACTTGCACTATATTACAAGTGCCTACATGCAAATTGGGTCCACGAGCTACAGGGTCGTGACCTCAATACCCACATACATAAAAATGCTACTAATACACTACGTTTTACAGATGAGTTGAAAGATGAAGAAAAAGAACGACCGAGGTCGGTCCACATAAAAATAAAATTATCATGCTCAAGAATCAGTGTCATTAATCGTAGTCTCAGTCTTTGAAATCAATTGTTCGATCAGGATGATTTATCGTTTATAATGTC